>PVKS010012539.1:0-53412 GCA_004027875.1 Aplodontia rufa
TTTTTTCTACTTAGTGGTACATTTTTGACAATGGTGCCTCTTATAATTAATCATAAGTTGAAATACGGAGGGCATGTTCAAAGCATCTGTGAATTTAAGTAGAATGTGCCACTGGATATCTTCCTGTTGCTATTCTAGTTCCAGTTTCCCCTTCTCCACCTTTTCGGGGAGGGACCCTAGGATGCTTATGTGGATGGCAGGAACCAGGCTCCCTGTCCCGGCTGCTTTCGATTGGATGTGACAAATAGGCACTGGCAGCAGAGCTGGAGGGCAGCAGGAGGTGAGGCTGTGGTTTACTACCTTTCCCCACCCTTTCCCCTGCAGGTCACTCTGGGTTGGCTGGAGAGCCTACTGAATGGCAAGGCCACTTCCAATCAGCCATCCTGGTCCAGACTGTTAATCTCGCCCCTCGAGATCCAGGCTGAGTGTTGCCTGTCGGGCATTGCTAGCTAAAGCCTCTGTGCCACCTCTTGTTGCTTTTCTAAACAATTCCCACACATATATAAACACATAAGCCCATTATTAATCGCTCCTCAAATTTCCTATTTGAGTCTGCTATGTTTCTGTCAGGACCTCAACTAACACAAAAGTTCTTAAACCTTGCTTCTCGTGGACCAGCAACATCTACATCAGCTGAGAGCTTGTTAGAACTGTAGGCTTGTGGACTCCTCCTAGACTTGATGAAACGGAATGTGCATCTTAAGAAGATCCCCAGATGACTAGGTTGTACATTAAAGTTTGAAGATCACTGGTTTAACACATCAGTGGGTATAATCAAGTCTGCCATCAGTATGTAATGGCTTATTAAGAGACTATTACCTGGTCCTCATTGTCCACTGGGGGATGCTCCTTCATCTTTTCTTTCATTATTTTAGCCAAAAATATAATACAAAATAAAAAAATGAATGTATTCCTACTTGAAAAAACCTATAGAATCTTATATAAAAAGGGGTTTCAAAATAATTTCATTTTAAAACAATAGCACATTTAGAAGAAAAACAGTGCTTACAGATATAATATAGCACTGAATAATAACTAGATCTTCCTTGCCAAACATCATTATGAAACGGAAGAAGTAGAGATAAGTGGATGAGAATCTTTGCTATAATGCATCTAAGTATCGGTAATTGGAGCCTCATCTGTCAGCACTAAGGTATTCATATTGATTTTTCTACCTCTGCAAACTGGAAGTTTGGGATGCAGAATGAAGAAATGATGGTAAACAAGACCTATCTGGATAAAAGAAAAAACATTTAGTCAATTTAAGAACACAATTCTCAATACTTTTTGACACTTATCCAGTGTAGAAAGCCAGGCAGAATCTAAGGTGGTGGGTTAGGATTCTGTGAATTTGCTGGTTCGTTTAAAATACCTCACACCCTCTTCAAAGGGAAAATCAGATGTGCTGTGTATGCAGGTGGCCCTATAGGGTTCCTTCCAGGCTAAAGACATTGTGGGAACACAGTTTCAGTTATTTATCCTCCTTACCATAAAGATTACCTCACTTTGCACCCAGGTGTTCTTGAAAAATAATCTAAAACTTCCCAATATTAAAGGAGAAATATTTGATTTATAGCTTGGGTTTAAACCTATAATGAACATTCCATTCTGAGTGATCTCATGTACCCAAAGCAATAATAACCCCAGGGCGTCAACATATGGGAACTCCCGCCTGGATGGACATGTTGCAAAATCCGTCAGCCTTTCCTCTCCCTGCTCAGATTTGCAGGGCAAATGTAGTCCCTGCAACTTAGCAAAAGAGTTGGGCTGAAAGTGAACCACCTCAGTTTTGGTATTTAAATTTTTAACAGTCCTCCCCTCTCCTTCCCACACACCCCCATCCCCACTCCATCTTTCTGTTCTCTAGTTGGCAGAGTGCAAGAAAGCCAAGTTAGCGCCTCAGTTCCTAGATGTGAGTCTAACAACCACACAGTAAGAGGCACATGGGTTACAACTAGGGAAACTGGGAGGGCAGGTAGTTCTGTGTTCAGATCATGGCGCTAGTACATAAGGTATTTAGCCCATGAGAAGCCCAGCACACCATGCCAAGTGCCCAGTTATGAGTTTGGGGATGAGGTCCCCATCATGCAATTGGCTGTTCCCAAGTCTTCTTGCTGAAGTCATTATTTTCCTGTCACCTGGGGTTTTATCCCCAGGCTGCAGCGAGAAATTCTCTTGAGCCCTTTCTAACCCCATAGTTCCAAAGAAAGGCACCATAACATGTGACAAAGAGCTGACACTGAAGCCACACTGCCTGAAGCCAAATCCTTGCTTTGCCATTTACTAGATGGGGAAGTGACTTAAAATCTCTTTGTCCAATGGAAATTAATTATTACTTTAGACAGGGTTGTTCTAAGGATTAAATGATTAATCTATGAAAAAGCACTTAGAATACTGCCTGTCTAATCAGAGAGCTATTTATATTTCTTATGATGATGGTGATGATAATGATGTTCATCAACAATAGATGTCCCAATAAATATCTTGACATGCTAAAAATTTAGCATTCCTGGTCCTTCACTGAAATTCTTTTTAAAAGTTTGATAATATTTTTATTGGATAATTGTTACACATTGCTCATAAAAATTTATGAAATACCACACTGCTAGCATTTTAGTATATTGCTTTTAATTCCTTTTTTCCTGAACATGTTTGTGGAATGCACATGTGCGTATATATTATATTAAAGACTGCGTATATATTATATTAAAGACCAAATGTATGACTGGAGAGGTGGCTCAGTGGTAGACCACTTGCCTGGCATGCATAAGAACCCAGGTTCAATCCCCAGCTCTATGTATACATCTAAATGGAAGAAAAACAAAAATCAGATGAAAAAATTCTCTCTTTAGAAAAAGACCATGTGTGTATTCTTTTCAATACATACATATCAAAATGTATGTAACTATATATTTATGTGAGGTACATATACTTTCATATAATTTATTATAAATAAGTATCCATATATTGTATAGGCATTATTATATTTACTAATGTAAAACATAAATTATATATATTCATATATAATACAATTACATACACATATATATTATGATGTTATATTTGTATATTTTAACCTGTATATTGAATTTAATCAGCATTAATTATATCTTAATGATATAAAATAATATATAGCATAATTACATTATAAGGTATATATCATATACTTGTTCACAAAATTGAAATAATGAAATTAGATGTACACATATCTTTTGTAATTAAACATAATATCATAAGTACATCTCTATGTCAGAAAATATTCTTTGAAAACATGATTCTTAATGGCTGTAAAGTTCACATTATATGGATGTCATAATATATTATACCATCTCCTGTTTTCTTTTCTCGTCTTCCTTTTTGCCTATTTCCAATTACTCTTCATGAACAGGAATGCTTTGATGAGTGGTCTTTTACATAAATTTTTATGCACTGATTTCCTCTTTCAGTCAAGATGGAGTAACCATGACCAGATTTACGTTTCCACGTCAAACAACTAAAACAATCAGAAAGAACATGAAACAACAGTTTCAGATATTGGACAACAGGCCGCTTAGGTCAGTGATCTCTGAGAGAGGGAAAACAAATGACGTGAGCCCTTTGAGTGCCCCAGCTCTTTGCCTGGAAGGAAATTCCAGATCACATCCCAGGAAGAGAGAATCCCAGTGGAGGTCCGTGGTTTCCCTGGGTTGGAAAGAAGGGTGTAGGACTTCAGAGAGGCGCAGGTAGCTGGAATGTGCAGGGAGGGCAGTGTCAGACAGGAGAAGGCTGAACAGAGATGCTCCAGAGATGCACAGCAAGCTACACTGCCCCCAAACACTGTGTGTGTTTGTGTGTGTGTGTGTGTGTGTGTGTGTGTGAACTCTCTGAGATCAAAGAAAGAACCACCTCAAAGGACCAGTTGAAATCATTCATGCAACTCATGCAGGACCAGGAAAAGTCTGTGTTCCTTACCACCCTACAGGAAAACCTCTTAATACTTAACACATGAAGAGTGCTCCAAAAGCAATCATCTCAATCATGGGATAAAATAAGCTATAAGCTAAAGGCTGCCCTTTTCCCAACTAACAAGGCCTAAAAGAAATACTTAAAAGGAAAAAAAATTAAAAAAAAAAAACACTTCCAAGGATCTAAACTGTATCACCTTTAAGTATTCTCTTACAGGTGAAACCAAGTGGGGGAAAATCTAGAGAAATTCACTATATCATCAGAAAAACTGCCTACTGAACCTAAGGGGAAATATCTGGAAGAAGGAAAGTCCACCCTGCCATGGACGAGGGGATTTTTTTTGGTCCAGTAATGTTCACTCATTCACTCAGTCATTCATATATAGAACGAGCACCTACCATGTGTCAAGAGCCTCCATTCATTTTAGCATCAACCAGTAGAGCCAACCCCTTCCCCCACAATCCATTCACAGAGTTGGTGTGCAGCCACTGTTTGGGCAACTAGGTTATGACCCAGTTCCATAGCACTCTCTGGCCAGCCTCTCTGGAATAGGCCCACAACGAAGGGAAAGAAAATCATCCTATGAACATGTTGCACCTGGTTTTTAATGATACAATCAAGTCATGCTTCCTCTGAAGGCTTGGTTTGATTGGACTGATGCAAAGACAACAAAAGGACCTGCTGGTGGTGAACATCCCATTAAGAAATGCGCTGCCACTCCGTGCCCAAGGCAGAACACGCCGAGAGCTCTTTCTCCTATTTTTGGATCGTACACTCAGCAAATGGACTGTCTGTGGTATGTTGAATTTCTCCCATCCTTTTCATTCCAAAATTGGCTATTAGGTGGTTTGAATTGGAGACAATTTTCAAGAAATGATTGCATCAAACTAGAATCTAATTGGGGGAAAGTAATTTCTGGCAAAATCCCAAGCCCAGAGATTTTCTATCTGAGAAAATTATATACTGAGGCTGCCAACTCAGAATCGAAAGCTTAGTAGCATTAAACATAACTCTGCCATTGTTCATTCCTGTGCCCTGTGCTTGGTGAGAAGCCACAGGACAGGGCAGAAGTTATTGGGTATTATTCTGAAGCTGTCTCAAGACCAAAGAATGAAATATTTGTACCTCATTTGAAGGAAATTTAGTGATAATATCTAGTCCATTTACCGACGTAAGGAGCCCAGCACTTTCCATGCCTTTGTCTAAATTGCTCCCACAATGGAATGCCATCCACACTCCTCTAAAGCTGTCCAAACCTTTTTTGAGACGTCACTTATTCAAAAGCTTTTGCTGTCTGCTTCAGCCCTCCCGAATCTCCCTCTCCTCTGTCTGCATTTAATGAGGTGTGGTTTCAGAAAGAGCATTTATTGCTTTTTGAGTGTTGCCAAAGAGAGTGACTGGAGAAAACGACCAGGTCTTGTGTTTCTCTCAAACTCACCACATCATCTAGCAGGGCAGTAGATGCTCAGGGGGCACCTTTTCCATGACCAGTTCTCCAATGGGTTCTCTGTGCTTACTGCTTTCTCAGCATCGACCACACTGTTTTGTGAACTTTGCCACACTCATCTCTCTCAATCAGTAAACAAGAGCTCCTCAAGCCTTGAGGTCAAATCTAGGATGCATTAATATTTCCAAAGCATAGTGCAAAATAAAAGCTCAACGGATACTTAGGGAAGGAGTTTAACTAAGAGAATGAGCAAATGTATTCACAACTAAATGAATGAATTCTTAAAGCTCATCAACTCCTTGCTGATCAATTCATTGACTCTGGGGCAAAAGAACAGTAAAAGGGTCAGTTTTCTCTGTGTTTAATGAATGTTGAGGATAATAGGTAACTTAGGTCATCCTTAGCAAGCAAGAGTGGGAGAGAAATGAGAAATAAAAGCAGCCAGTGATGTCAAGCCTTGTTAATACACAAAACATAACAATTTTGCAAGCATCCCAGTCCCTATCTTCTGAAGAGTTAAACAGTCATATTATTATTATTATTAATTATCCCCCAGGAAATATACCTCCACCACTTGGGAAGGAAATCCAGTCTCTCACCCTGTTTCATCTGTCAGGATTAGGCCAGAAATGTATTTTGGCATTGACTGCGAGCCCCACCTAGCCCTATCATCTTGCATTGCCAAAGAGAACACCACCTTCCCTTGCAGGTAGGAGATCAAATAACTAAGTTCTGAACAATGGAGTATGAGCAAAAGTGAGGTATACAACTTCAGGAATGCTTCCACAAAAGCAAGAAGCAGGTTTCCTCCTTTCTGTCTTTCCTATCCCAGAGGCTGCAATGTGGAGGAGCCCAGAGCAACAGCATGGAAGGAGGCTCTGTACCTGATATGGCTACCTACTAGCTGCTTACATGAAAGAGTTCTTGGGTGTTAAAACATGCATCAAGCATTTTGCTTAAATTACCTCATTTAATTCTTCCCACAACTCTTTGAAATCAATAACAGTATTGTACTTGTTATGTAGGTAAAGAAAGGGGGGCTTAAGCCAAGTGTTGAATACCTTTCCCAAAGCCACAGAGCTAGGAAGAGGCAACGTCGCAGTTTAAATAGGATCTGATGTTCTCTAAGGCTATATGTCCCTGCCTCTGCTTAACGGTGAGCACATCTTTAAGTCAAATTATTACTCAGTCACAAAAGAAATTTCCAGGTCCAGTCTTTGCAGTAAGCTTTACAGTCAACCCAGTGAACCCAAGGGTTTAGTACGTGCTCATTTGTGACCTATCTATTCCAGTGAGTATCTGGAGGGAGTTAAAAGAAAAGAACAATATTTTTCTTAAATTATTTAAGGCACAAGAACTATGCAGTAAGACTCAACTGCAACCACCAGCTTATACTTCACTGGCATCAGCTGCTAATTTACCAACTCAGATCAGTCAGTCATCTTAGAGAAATTGAAAGAAATTAATTATACCTGTTTGCTTTTTAAATAAATCTTGGTTGACAATTTTGATTTTTTTTAAAGAGAGAAAGAGTGAGAAAGAGAGAGAATTTTTATTTATTTTTTCATCTGGCTTTTTTTTTTCTGACAGTTATGTATGTGGTGCTGGGATTTGAACCTGGGTCCTCGTGCATGCCAGGTAAGTGCACTACAGCTGAGCCACTGCTCCAGCCCCAGTTATACCTGTTTTGAACTATTTAAGTTGAATTATGTTGAAATTTTATGAAAAAAAAACTGAAACATTATGAAGGATGACTGACAAAAGATAAGTATGACTACCCCTTTCAGAGGCCCTTGACTGAGGCTAGGGGGTTGGCTACCATTTTTTGGTGGCCACTGTGGATTTATTCCTTATGTGCAAAACAAAAGAAAACAACCAAAACCATCGATGCTGTTTTCAAGTACTTTTTTGTTTTGTTTTTATTTGAAATCATATGTTCAACTAACAAAAGTTTAGACACTCCTCTCAACAATTCAACCAGGTATTTGTTTCTGAAAATCAGCCGACAGTGAAAAACAGGACAAGAAATCCATGGAAACGGGAAGCCCTTTCAAATGACCTGCATAATCCTAATTACAGCATGGTGAGACACTCAAAGATAAGGAAAGGATGGTCTAATATCTCTTGTGAACATAGATGCTCTGATAGATCTAAGGAAGCCTTGCCTCCTGATGTTTATGCCTCTGGATAATCCCCTCCCACCTGTGACTTGCTTCTAACTGATAAAACATGGTAAACCTGATGGGATGTCATGTCATGACGGCATCACGTTATATAAGACTATGCCATGCTAGTAGATTTATCTAGAGATGTTCCTTAGCTGGTTCTGAAGAGGTGGCTGTGTTGGGAGGCCCATGTGACAAAGAAGTCAGAGTGGTCGCAAAGAACTGAAAGCAGTCTTCATACAACAGCCAGCAAGACATCAGGGCCCTCATTTGTACAATGGTTAAGAAGTAAACTCTACCGATACCCTAAACAAGTTTAGGAGCAGCTTCTTCCTTCCCCTGAGCTTTAGATGAGAATACATCATAACCAGGGCCTTGACAGCAGCCTTATGAGAAACTCAAGCTGAGGACGCAAGCTCCTGACCCACAGAACTGTGACATAACATGTGTGGCTTTAAGTCCCTAAGCTTATGGTAGTTTGTTTTTTAAAAATAAATAGCAGACAGTAAATATTCTCAACAAAATTTGTGAGTTAATCACAAAAATGTGGTTCAACATTCACAAATTAATAAGTAATTTGTAACACTGATAGGAAAAAGAGAGTTGTAGCAAAAAAAAAAAAAAAAAAAAGAAAAAGAAAAAGAAAAAATTTAAAACTTCCATGATAAATATTTTTAGTAAACTAAGAAAAGAATGGAGCTTCCTTAGCTGATAGAAAGCAAATATTAAAAGTCTAAAGCTAGCATAATAATGAATGATATAAGGCTGAATGCTTACTCCAAAGACAAGAAGCAAGACCAGAGCATCTGTTCTTACCTTTTCTGTTCAACATTGTACTAAAGTCCCTACACCGTACAAAAAGAAAAAAAAAAAAAAAAACAGAAGTAAAAGTTAACGTTATAATGTTTAGAAAGGAAAAATTAAAATTGCCTTTATGCAGAGACAAAGTGATTATTTACAGAGAAAAGTCTAAGGAATTATATTAGTTTTTATATTGCTGCTGTAGCAAATATCACAAACATAGTGGTTCAAAACAATAAGTATTTACAATCTTGCAGTTCTCTAGATCAAAAGTCTGACAAGAGTCTCCCTGGGCTGAGGATCGGATGAGGTGTTTCTACCTGTAGACTCTAGGTAAGAATCTCTTTCCTTGCTTACTCCCATTTCTAGAGAACAACCAAATTCCTCCTCTTATCATTCACATTCTCCATCTTCAGCACCAACAATATTGCATCTCTCTTCACACACAAATATTTTTTCTCAGTCTGTCTCTTGTCATTTAGCTTTCTTTCTTTTTTTTTTCTATTGAAGAATAGAAGTTAAAAATATAAATCAGACCAATTTATCATGTGTTTCTTTCATGGTTAGTGCTTTCTTATGTCCTATTAAAAAACCTTACCTAACCCAAAGTCGTGTAGCTTCTAGAGATTTTTTAGTTCTAGCTTCAAGTTAATTTTATCCTGATCCATCTGTGCAAAACATCTGTTTCCCATTGAGTTTCCTTGGTGTCTTTACTGCCAATCAATTTATTGTACCTGTATATGCCTGTTTCCAAACTATTCTATTCCTATTAAGATTTGGATATGAGGTGTTGCCCCCACAAAAGCTCAAATGAGGCAATGGAGGGTGTTCAGAGGTGGAATGATTAAATTATGAGATCTGTGACCTCATTGGTAGACCAATCCACTGATGAATTAATAATTTGTAAAGACTATTGTACTGGGTAGTAACTAATGGCAGGTGGGGGAGTGACTGGATGTGACTTGGGGTTTATATTTTGTCCCTGGTGCCCTGACCTCTAGCTATGCTTTCCAGCTGTCCTGTCCTGAGCAGCTCTCCTCCACCACACCCTTCTGCCATGATGTTTTGCCTCACCTCAGGCCCAGAGCAATGGAACTGGCCAACCACAGACTGAACCTCAGAAACCCTGAAGCCACAATAAGCTTTTCCAATGCTAAGTCATATTGGTCAAGTATTTTGGTCACAGCAATGAAAAGCTGACTAATAAAAATTCCCATCCCATATTTGTCTATCCTTTAATTACATCATGATAATTCTGAAGTTCTATAAAATTCTTGAAATTAGATTGTGTGACTCCTCCAACATTGTCCTTTCTTTATCATTTTTTCAGAATTGTTTTGGCAATACTAACTGCATTTAGACACACCTTGCTAATTTTACAGAAAAGTTGGCTTGAATTTTAGCTATAATTGCACCAAATTTATAGGTCGGTTTGGGGATCATTGACATTTTAGTATTACGAAGTCTTTTGGTTGGTAAATCATTGTATAACTTTGCTTATTTAGATCTTCTTAAATTTTTCCTAGAAATATCATACAGTTTTCAGCACAGAGGTCTTGTATTTTTAGTTAGATTTATTTAGTACTATTATAAATGTGACTTTGCCTTTTCAGAATCTCATAATTGTCCAGGGGTTGGCAAATATTTTTAGAAAGAGCAAAAAGCTTAGGTCCAGATTGTGTTCACAATGTGCACAATTCCAAAGGAATTGAGTTCATATTTTGTCTCCCATCTGTCAATAAAATTTGGGTGAGTACATACTAGATACAAATTTCTAGTTACCTTAGGAATACAAAGTTAAACACATGTAAGTATTCTGAAGGATTTCTGAAGACATTACGTGAGTGCTTCTTTCAGAAAGTTTATAACTCAGTGATTCTCAACATCAGTTACATATTTAAAATGTCTCAAAATTAATATAAAATAAAATAAAGTTCTGGGGATGTAACTCAGTGGTAAATCACCCCTGGGTTCAATCCCCAGTATTAAAAAAAAATGAAAGATCTTGGTTGTTTTAAGAAAATGAACATATCCAGATTCTATCTAACACCACTCACAAGAAGAAATTCAAAACTCCCCTCTAAAGAAGTTACTCCAAAATATTACTTCTTCATCATATGCATTTTGGCTATGGTGCTATTATTTTTCCTTCTTTAAAACATTCAGGCCACTTTTTACTGTATTACTTTCATTCTTACTCACCTAAAGCTTCATGCATAACATTTATTGCATATAACTTCAAAGAATGTTTTCTAACAAAAACAAAAGAAAAAAGAAATTTTCTAATGCAGCATTCCAAGAACTCTCCTGGGAATGTTTTCATTTGACTGAGAGCATTTCAGTGAGGAATGGGTACCACAGGTTCCAAAAAAGAGTGGCTACATATTCACTGGAGCATGTGCAAAATAAAAATGTGTCGCCCTTGTTCAAAAAGTATTAAGAGTTTCAAGACAGTGATAACTGGGGATCTTCTAAGTTTGGGGTCCTGAGCAGATGCCCAGGGTACTCGTCTATGAAGCCAGTTCTGGTTCTGATATCTAGCACGGTTTCTGTATTCAGCTGCTCTGCTCAGTTGCAGATAGTCAGGCAGACAAAGCAAAGCAGCTGATTGCATTTCGATTCCAATAGAAATAGTTTTACTTTGTTTTAAACTTTTTTATTATATTTTGATTTTTCCCCTCTTTTGACTTCTGTAGAAATCATTGGAAATGGAATCATCCTATTGTTTTGGCTCTTTTTTAGGATAAGCATACATACTTTTAGTGTTGGAAATTTCCCTTTATTGACCATTCTCTATAAAACTTGTAAAATCCAAGATGAAGACTTGAAATTCAGCTCCACTTTATGGAGTCACTAAATGCCATCCCTGAAGCATTTAGCTTCTGTTTTAGAGAAAGGCAACATCTCTACTGAACACCTACTGCATGCTTTATATCTGTGTCTTTTCTGCCATAACAAAATCCCTTAGATGGGGAAGCTACTAAATAACATGGACTTATAATTCTGGAACCTGGGAAGTCCAAGGTCAAGGCAGATTTTGTGTCTGGTGAGGTTCATTTTCTGTTCATCAATGGTGCCTTCTTTTGTCCTCACATGATGAAAGGGACAAATTGCTCTCTGGAACTGCTTTTACAAAGGTGTGAATCCCAGTGGAAAGGGCTGTGCCTGCATGACCTACTCACTAAAAGCTCCACCTCCTGATATCATCACTTTGGGGGATAGGGTTTCAACGTATAAATTGTGAGGGGACACAAACATTCAGACCATAATTGACTGATATGTCTCCTCATAGCAAAACTATGAAGGAGGAAATTATTTCTCTACTTTTCAAATGACAGCTAAGTCTCAGAGAGGTTAAGTAACTTGTCTTCATAGGAGATACAGAGAAATAATTAAGATTATGGACTCAAAATGAAGCAGATATAGGTTTCCATTTCATAATTATCTACATGGGATACTGGAAAAATCACTAAACTCCTAAGAGTTTACCAGAATAAACCTAAGAGTTCACCAGTTGTATATCAGAAAAATATATCTACCTTCAAATTGAGGTAATACACATGGAGTGTCTAGTGCAAGCCAAACAGTCAATAATCAGTGGTGGTTATTGTTAAGGTGAAAATGCTTGAATCCTTTCTTCTTCTCTGAAGACAGCATTCGCATATTTTTTAACTCTAATTTTAGAGAATAACTGGGTTAGAGAAAAATATAACGTTTACTACCTCCCAATTAAGCTTGAAGCTAGGACAGGAAACAGTTCAAACACTGGACAATGCTCACAAAGTACAGTGCTGACTAGCATTTTGAAATACCATACCTAACTATTCAAATCTTAGCATTCTTCCTTATTTCTGATCAAGAGTATCTTTAACTCACAGAAGTATATAAAGAGTTGTCTTAATGGAAGCACTTAAAAGAGTTAACAACCTTCCTATTACTTTCTGTCCATCCTTACACAATAATGAATTCTGCCACATGCATTTCTTATTATAATTTTCCTCCCAGTACATCTCCAGGTCGTATATTATCCCTCTTGATTTCTTGCATTTGGTAAAACATCCTGAATGTAGTAGTGGTTTAGTCACAGCTGTGACCAAAAGACAGGACAAAAAGAATTTTAGAAGAGGACAAGTTTATTTGGGGATCACATTTTTAGAGGTCTCAGTCTACAGATGGTCAACTCCATTGCTCTGGGCCTAAGGTGAGATAGAACATCATGGCAGAAGAATATGGCGGAGGAAAGTCCCAGGACATGGTAACCAGAAGCAGAGAAACAGAGGCACTGTAGACCAGGGACAAGATATATACCTCAAAGGCACATCCCCCATCCCTATTCCTCTAGTCACACCCTACCTGCCTATTATTACAATCCAGTTAATACCTATTAGGGGATTAATGCACTGACTAGGTTAAAGCTTCCATAACCCAATCACTTCATCCTTCTTGCATTGTTGCACACATGAGCTTTTGGGGAACACCTAACTGAGACATAACAAGTAGGCAGAATACAGTGGTTGATTATAGTAGGAAAGGAAGAGGGAATTCAAACCAAAATCTGTTCAAGGTTCCCCTAAACTAAACAACAACAAAAATCTGTACTCTCGAACTGCAAATGTATGGAAAGAAAGTTGATTTTTTTAAGCAAAGCTCATCAACTTTTTTTTTAATTGCAAAAAATGTTACTGAAAATTGTCACTGAATGCAAACTGGGCATGGTGGTGCATGCCTGTATTCCCAGCTACTTGGGAGGCTAAGGGAGATTCGAGGACAGCCTCAGCAATTTAGCATGGCCCTAAATAACTTAGTGGGATCTTACCTTAAAATAAAAAATAATAATAAAGAGGGGCAAAGATGTGGCTCAGTGGGAGAAAAAAAGACATTTAAAAGCCAAAAAATTTCAAAACTGACTACATTGTGATAAACCTTTGTCAGGAATGATGTTGTTACTCAGCTCGCCTATATCTTTATGTCCCCTCTTATCTCCTTCCTTCATCACAAACCTAGTGCCTTCCTGCAAATTTTTATTCCTTCCCCCATCCACCTGCTCCTTATAAGTTGTGGCTCAGTACTGAAACCTGACCTGCTCAGGTACCCCATACACTAGATTTCTCATGACTCTCTCATGCAGCAAGTGTAACATGTACAGGGCTCCCTTTCTTCAGGCCGGTGCACTCTGCCTAAGCTAATCAGGACAAGCATCTGCTATGTTTGCTGACTATACTCCAAAGTAGCCTTATTACTTTCAGAAGGGAAATCAGAGGGTAAGATTTTTGGGTAGCCCAAGGAAGATTCATTTATTGAAAGTAAGATTGTCAAATGCATTAAGGAAACACGTGTTAAACGCAGTTGGTGGTAGCATCACCCTATAGTAGAAATAGCACAGACAAGCAGATAGAGGTTCACATCCAATCAGTCACTAATAGGCAACTCTGAGCCTCCATGAAATGGTGAAGCCAGCTATATAAGTTTGCTATGAGGCTTTAAAGAACAACAAGTATAAAAATCCTTTAAAAGGATTAGGGAACAATGCTGTGAAATTTTAAAAAAATGAATAAGATATGACTATCCTCATGGACCCTACTGTTTAGGACAATAAATAAGACATACTTAAAAAATATATATTTAATCATAATACTCAGTTTTCATAACTTGCATTGAAATGTGAGCCCATATACCTATTTTACAGATGAGGAAACAGGTTTACAGAAGGAAAGTGATTTGACAGGGGCCACACAAGTTGGAAATGGCAAAACCAAAATTTGAATCCTTGTCTGCCCAACCACAAACTGTATTAATACAATATCGACACTTTTTATTTAAAAAAGCCATTGGTAAATTGTAATTATACATAATATTTGGATTCATTGTGCCATATCTGTACAAACACATAACATAATTTCATCAATCTCATTTGATCAAGTTCTCTCCCCTCTTCCACTTGCTCTACTCTACTGATTTTATTATTATAATTTGAATTAGTGCAATATAATTACACATAAAAGCAAAATATGCTGTGATACATTCATATTTGGACATAGTGTAATTTGGTAGATTTCATTTCCCAGTACTTCCCCAGAGTCTCCCCTCTTTCTTCTTCTTCATTCCCTTCCTATACTTTATTAACCTCCCTTTTATTTTTGTGAGATCCCCTTTGATTATTCCTTCCCTCTTCCCCCTCCCCACCACTCTCTCACATGTCAGAGAAAAATGTTTAACTCTTGACTTTGTGATTTTGGCTAAATCAAAACTGACTGAGATTTCATTTCACTCCAGTTAGAATAGCAATCATCTACAACAATAATTCCTGACACAGATGTGGAGGGAAAGGTATACTTGTACATTGTTGGGGGGACTGCAAATTAGTGCAACTACTTTGGAAAGCAGTGTGGAGATTCCTCAAAAGGCTACCAATGGAACCACCATATGATCTAGCTGTCCCACTCCTTGGCATTTATCCAAAACAGATAAAATCAGCATATTACACTAATGCATGCATACCAATATTTATAGCAGTGCAATTCACAGTAGGCAAGTTATGAAACCAGCCTAGGTGCGTATCAACAGACTTACAGATAAAGAGAATGTGGTATATATACACAATGGAGTTTTACTTAGCTATAAAGAAGAATAAAATTATGTCAGTTTCTGGTAAGTAGATGAAATTGGCACTTGCTTTTAAACCTATTTAAAAGACTATATCTGAACATCAGTGAGAATCATAGATTCCATTTTGAAATTGTCCCTTAAATTTAGACCATGACAAGTAGAAGTTAGGAGTCTGGAGCAGCAGATCTACTGCCTCAAATTTAGACTTTTTACCTGCTATTCAAATGAGGCTATACATACACAGAGACACATTGTGACTTCAAAGTAGTCGAGTCACTGGCTTGCACAGTCTCTTACACACTCACAATTGGTATGTTCTAATAAATCCCATAATTATCATGTTACCATCTTAATTATATCATACAACATTTTCTCAATATCAGAGATGATAATTTATTCAATTTAAAGCATATCAAAAACCCTATTTAACATTTTGATTTTTTATTCTAAAAGCCTCAAAAGACGAGAAAGGCTAAGCCTCTCCACCCATGCTCCCATTGTTCATCATGACGCAGGCAAAAAGGGATCACACCATTGACACGGGCGAGGCCTCGCTCCTTTCCTACAGCTCACACAGTTTCTTAACATCGGAGCACCCTGTCGAAGCAGAAGGAGGGAGTTTCCACCAAAAGAGAGTTGTCACCACCACCAGGTAGACAGGCAAGCATTCCTGACCTGGGGCCATAGGTTAATTCATCAGGGCTGCTAGGCCTCTATAATGCCAGCGGCGCTGAGCCACAGGGGTATTCGTCTTCTGAGCAGAAACTCCTTCCAACACCAGTCTGCAAACTGACTGGACTCGCTTTCATCATATGATCCCTGGGTTGCATTTACTTAAATCTTTGTTTTTATACATGCAAACGAGAATACTAAACACATCAAAAGATAAATATCAACAAGACAAACACCTATCTACTCATTACTCAATTTCACAATAAAACACAATAAATTCCTTTGAAAAATGTTCCCCTCACCTCATGTCTACCTTGCTTTCCTTGCAAAGATAACTGTCATCTTGATTTGAGGGTTAATTAGTACTTTGCTTTCTTAATAATATTTTTAGATGTGTCTTCTGGGATGCCTGGGCTTGGCATTATGTTTTTGAGGTTCAGCCACACTGGTGCATGTATCAAGTTTCCTCATTTTTCCACTTCTGTATGTTATAGCAGAGTTCATGCATCCATTCTTCTACTGGTGGATGCTGCTACAGTTTGGATCTGGAATGTTCCCAAAGGCCCATGTATTAAAAACTCAAACTTGGCAAAATTGGGAAGTGGTGGGAAGTTTTGGAAGTGGGGCCTAAGGGGGATTTTAAGTAATTAGGTGCATACCCTCAAAGGGGACTCTAGAATGCTGGTCTCTTCTTTCCTTTTTTAAAATAATTTATTTATTTTTCCTATCAGTGCATTATATTTTTACATAGTTAAGGGATTTGTTGTTATACATTCATACATGCACACTTAATGACAATATAATTTGTCTTCCTTTTTGTTATTTTTATGTTTTTCACTACTTGGTCACCAGGAAATAAGTAGCTTTGCTCCACCACATTGTTCCCTGCCATGGCATGCTGCCTTTCATAGGCCAAGCAGCAATGGGACCACTTGATCATGGACTGAAACTTCCAAAACTGTGAGTCAGAAAACCTTTTCTCTTTTCAAGTTGATTTATCTCAGGTAGGTGTTACAGTAACAGAGAACTGACTAACATAGACCTATATGGGTTTTCCTATTTTTGGGCATTACAAATAAAGTTTCTATGATCATTTTTACATCTTTCCTATTATGTGCACTTTCTGAAACTTGAAGACCTTATATTATATGGGTATTTGTTTACCTCATTAGAACGTATGAAATCCCTCCCAGAATGTTTTTTAACTTACCAAAACTATATGAGGTTTTTCTGCTGTCCTATCTCTTTAGCAATTTTCAGTATTGCCTGGATTTCTCATTTTTGGCAGGCTAATAGGTGTGAAAACATCTTTCTGGGATTCCAGTTTGCAGTGTCTTGCCTAAGTTGAGCATCTCTTCATATTTTTAAGAAAACATTTCTATTTCTTCTTCTGTGAAAATCTGATCATGACTTTTACCAATTTCCTACTAGGTTATCCTTCTTACTGTCTTGTAGAAACTGTTTTAACTTCTATCAGTTAACTGCCCATAAGCTTCTCACTTCCACTATTTCACTCGTGACAAGCGACAAAATGACCTTTCTGCAGAAAGAGTCACCAAGCATGACTACCTAATCATCCCTGAGTTATTTTCAGAACTCAGCAAGTAAAATTTTAAAAATACATTTGAGTACAATTGAACATCCTTTCTCTTTCATCCTCACCTCACAGGTGGGGAAAGTGCCGGATGTGGGTGAGTCCTTAGGGATCAACAGTTTTCATCAGAATCTTAAAAGAATTTTGCTCATCCACCACTTATCTTTATCTTTTTGGTTTGACAGCAAAATTAAACATATATTGTATGTTCATGCACATTCTTAATTCCCCTAATTATACCAGTTCTGAATTGCAGGCAGAAACAGAGGTTTTCTAGGGGAGGACAAGGAGAACTTGGAGCCAGAGGCAGGGAACTTTGTGGTGTCACCTCTATCTTCAGGGTGGATCATATTTTGTAGGAAGAGGAAAAAAGGCATTCTGATCTGGCTTCAGTTACTAAATACCCATGCCTAAAGCTGCTTTCCTGGATTTGTCAACTGATATAAATTAAAACCAGACCAAACTTCATTCCATCTTTTTTTCTATAGATTTTTCTTGCTTCCTCCTCCTTCTCTTTACCCCACCCTAAACCTTCTCTTTATGTCTTTGCAAGTAATTTGCTTTGCCTACAGTTTCTGCTTTCTCAGGAAACCTTCTCCCATTGCTGTTTCCCTTTCTGCCTGAGGGAATGCTTCCTCTCTACTTCATTCCTTTAGTTCTAATCCTCTTAATTATCTAAGACCCTGTCCAGAATCCCTAGTAAACATTCTGAAAGGGGGAGAAGGCTCCGCCTTGTTGATTGAGGGGTTTTCATTTTTTGAGCCAGGAAACTTCAGTTTAAGTCTAACTTATTTTAGGAAAACATCCTTTTTGTATTAAGGCAATCATTTATTTTGTAGCCACTTTAACAACTGAAAGGACTCCTTAAAGTCATAACAACTTGTACGCACAAAGTTATTCAGCTCTGGAAAGGTAAGAAAAAAAAAAGAAAGAAAGAACATTGTTATCAGTAAAACCTGGGTTCAAACCCTATTTTCATCCTCCCAGAAGCAGGGTTTCCCTCTGACCTTGGTTTCCTCTTCTGTAACACATTTAATATACAGCTATGTTATGAAGATTTTGGGGTAAGATAGCATAAAAGGGATCATTGTTGCAGTTGGGGTTCTAACTTAAGATCAAGGATATTTATTAGAAGGATAAGAGATGGGCTAGAAGGCTAGGGAATATTCAGTCAAGAGCAGTCATCACCATGCTGCTCTGGAAGGTGAAGAAACAGCAACTAGAGCGGCACCAGCCAGCCGACTTAGGAATGAATAAACCACAGGATTTGGTCCCATGGTAGCTCCTTACCAGGAGAGATGATCACTGTATTAACATGTCCATTTTCTTCACCAACGAGGTAGCTAATTTCTCAAAGAAACTAGAAATGCTCTTAAGAAATGGAAGAAGATGCTACATGGCCAAAAATCAACCACAGCTCCTACTATGTAGGAACTCAATGTTTGTTCTAAGTTCCCAAAATATAAACCCTATTATGGTTCTTGAGAAACACACCCACTTTGTGTGAAATATAAGTCACTCAATCAAAATAAACCTGTTCTCTGTCCACCTAATTGTACCATCCTTAAAGATTCAATAAAAGTACTTCCTCCATGAAACATTATTCTACTACCCCATATTATAGGGCTTTCTTCTCTCTCTCTCTCTCTCAACAACTCCTGCTTACCTTACCCTAACAGTGGACACAAATATTTTAATTCTATGTGTGTGTGTGTGAGACACACAGAGAGAAAGACTTACAAAATGTAATTAATTTAATATGTGTGATACATGCTGATATTTTAAAATTTTTATTCTAATGCTTTTATAACATGAATCGAAACTAAGTTCATTGTGTAATCAAGTAGTGGGTTGTGGCAAACAGTTTGAAAAATACTGGCCTAGTAGTTAAATGTAGATTATCATGTTGGAGAGGCAGACTCAAGGCCTGACTCTCATTCAGATGTGTGACTTTGAAAAAGCGACTCTACCTTTCTCTAAGACTCAGATGTTATCAAATAGGAGTCATACTAAGCCATTTTCCCCACTACTTGCCCTTCTATGAATGAGTCCCGCTTCTGAGGTTCCATGCTCTCATGCATGCTGTTCCCTTACCCTAGAATTCTTGCATTCCCCTTCTCTGTATCAAAAACTTTTATAAGCATTCATATCTTGACTCATCTAGCTATTCCACCAACATTTGTAGAGCACACACATTCTTGGGAACTATTCTCAGCAATAAGAGTATGAAGATAAACAGAAAGGGAAGGTTCTCAGCCTCAAGGAACTCAGTTTAATGGCAATATTTTCTACATAACTTTACTGAGGCCTTTGTCACTTTATGGCACAGCTCTAATCCTAGGTGTCTATATCTCTCAACACAGTGAATGCCTCAAGAATAGGAAATATTCCGTAGATTCTTAAAATTCCAGAATCCACCCCAGAACCTGAAACTCTGTAAACAATGTGTGCTACAAGAACAAAAGTATACACATGTAAAATAGGATTGTGTATTTCAAATGAATTTCAGTGAGACCCACATCCCCAGGTTCAAGTTGATTAAGTCTTCCTGGTAAAAGAAAGGGTGTGAGTGGATAACCAAAACATGGTAGACTCATACGACTGAATATTATTCACTCATAAAAATGAACAAAGTAGGGGCTGGAGTGGTGGCTCAGTGGTTATGGTGCTTGCCCAGCATGCACGACTATGTAAGTTCAAGTCCCAGCACCACAACGAGGTCTTGGAGCAATGAAGGCCACATGAAAAACTAAATAAAAATTGTTTCTCTCTCTCTCTCTCTCTCCCTCTCTCTCTTAAAAAAAAAAAAAGGAACAAAGTATTGGCACGTGGATAGCATGGAAGAACCTTAAAATGTGTTAAGTGAAAGATGTCAGAAACAAAAGGTCACAATGTTTTCTGATTCTATTATAGGAAATATCAAAAATAGGCAAATCCAGAGTTAGAAGAGTGGATTAGTGATTGCCAAGAGTTGGAGAAGAGGAGGGACATGGGAATGAGTGCAGGGTTTCTTTTTGGGTGCTGAAAATATTCTGGAGTTAGACAGAGGTGGTGGTGGCACAGCATTGTAAATATACTAAACGTCACTAATGGTAAATTTCATGTTATGAATATTTTACCCTCCTCCCCCCACAATACACGTTTGAAGATTTCCCAGCAATGGTTATTGGTTTTGGTTTTGTTTTCTTTTTTTTTAATTTATTTTTATTAGTGCATTATAGTTTTACATAATGTTGGGATTAGTTGTTACATATTCCTAGATGCACACAATTCAGCAATACAATTTGTTCAATAACCCCTCCCACACATCCCTCTACCTCTCTCTTTCCAACCCCTAATCCCTTGCCTTTCTTCTGGGTCCTATATTTTTCCTTAAAAACCCAAATTCAGTGACATAATTCTTATACCTATGAAGAACATTGTATATATATATATATATCTGCAGTTCTCAGTTTCTTCCGACCTGAAGCTGCTGGGGGGTTCTTTCCCTTGAATGTAAAACTTAGTCCTCAGCCACACACTTGTGTCATCTTTATGGCAACCCAATTCCCCAGTGTGTAATTTTAAGAATGGCTTATAATTGTGTACCAGGAATATTTTATTTATTTCTTAAACACAAGACTCCAGCTATACAGCAATCACTGAATTAGGCACTGGAGACTTCATAGTGAATAAGACAAATGAGCTATCTACTCTCAAGAAACTTAAATCATAGGAAAGAGACAGGAAATAAATGAATGAAAGAGATAATTTCACAAGTTTCCAGTGTTAAGAGGACAATAAAACACGGTGGCAAGAAAATGACAGGGAGAGGGGTAAAGCTGGTTTAGCCTGGGTGGTCAGGGAAGGCCTCTCCGTGATGCCACTGTGAGCTGAGATCCTGAGTTCAGGAAGGAGCTGGCTGTGCATCAGAGAATGGTTCAGAAAAAGCCAGTGGCTAAAACCAAATAAGAGGGGGAGAGAGGAAGTTGTCGAGGTGGGAAATGGAGGCATGCGTCAAATCCTATAAAGCCTATACATTCATCTGGAAGCTACTGCAGGGTTTTAGGCAGGAGAAAATAATCTGATTACTTTAAAAAGACCACCAGTCTGGCAACTCTGTAGAGAACACTTTGCAGAATGCAAAATAGGCAGATCCATTAGGAGGCTGTTGTGTTAGATTCCAGATGGGAGGCTGGGAGCTGCATGGGAATAGTGGAGGTAGACAAAACCCCCAAGACTCCTTGCACAGGCATCTGCCTCCCATTCTTGGCCAACCCGGCTTTCCAAACATCACGGAGTGATACCATGCCTGAAAGCCAGCCTCAGCACCCAGCCCAGCTCTACTTTCCTGCCAGTGCATCCTCATGTCCTATCCTGTCCCTCCTATAGGGGCTGGCGGGACAGAGCATCCACAAACAAAAACATAATAAAAATAAGGAACAATCGCCTGAGATTTCTTCTGTTTTCCAGAATGTGCACTTTCATACACATATACCAGTCCAGACACTTCCTGTTTATAAAAGAGGGTCCTGAAATTCAAAGCAGTGCTTGTTCCAAAGGGTGGCAATGCATCCACACCCACACACATACTGTCTTTACCCCATGGGGGGTGATGCCCAAAGACCACAGTAATGCCCACCTCAGAGAACAGATCATTTATCCCATTGTCAATGGTGAGAACAGACTGGCATCCTGAATCTGGGCTTCCTCTGCTTCCCACTACTCACCTGGCAGAGAAGTAAATATGAATGCAAAGAATTCAAATGAAAGAATTCAAATGGAGGGAAAATGACACCTGTCAAGATGCATCTTGGAAAACAAAACCACTCCACACTTCAACTTCTTCAGGAAAGGCCCAAGGGCTTCAGGGATGCCTCGAACAGATTCCTGTTGGAAAGAAAACATAACTTTGGTATAGTAAGAAGTCACAGGCCTAAAATACAATATTCCAAAGATCTCCTGTGATGAGGAAGAGCAGTGATCTTTTGGTTATTCTCATTCCAGTTGGTAGAATACCAACTGAGGCTGAGGGCTGGGGAGCTGCAGTAGACAGCTGTGGAAGTTGAAAGATGGGAGATTAGAGCCTGGAAAGGGGACCTACAAATTTTTTAAATTTATAAGTAGATGACCCAACAGCATGTACAGGCCCCTGAGCAACAAAAGGCACTTTAGAGGATAGAACGTACAGATTTACTGTCACTTTAGAATAGAATTTATGGCCAGGTTAATCTGATATCCATAATTAATGGAGTACATAATCATGACTATGCATTGGGGTAATTAGGCATAACTGGTATGCAGTTTACATAATTAACCATAATTGATTGTTTTTAATATAAAGAAACATTTTAACTTGTTCTCTCCTTACTTTAAGTTTTCAACTGCCCATGCTTCTGTCAGTGTGGTTAATTGTCTCAGACGGAACACCAAAGTCTCACCATCATGAGGCAGACCCCAAATCAATCAGAGATGAGTGTTCCAGTCCTCCCTCTGTCCAGTGTTCCAGTCCTTCCCTGCTGTATGGCCCCTGTACACAACCATCTGGGGCCATATGCATGGTGTTCCATACTCAGCATTCCTTCCTAACATTCTGCCTTAGTCTTTGGATGTGCTTGGCAGGCCCCACCATTGCATAGACCAGCCCTTAGAAGAAATTCTACACACACACACACACACACACACACACACACACCCTCCTACTGGATCTGCTTCTCAGATTGAACCCTGAATGATACACATTGACACATTTCAAATTCAGTATAGCTGATTAATTTACAAACTTCAAGCATCTAACAGGGTAGACTTATAAACCCCGTAGATAAAACATTTACACATCTAATAAAAGAAATATTAAATATTCGAAAATCAGATCTTCAAAATGTGCAACACTGTTTACAAAACTAATGTGCTTCCTCTTTCCAAACTAAAAGTCACAAATCTAATAACAATTTTACACTACAAATTATAACCACAGAGTTAATATGCAATTTCTCTAAATTGACAGCTTGATCTTAATATTTTAAATGCTGAAAATAACAAACAGGATTATGATAATTATTTTAATTTTCTCCTTAAAACACAGAAGTATAATTATAGGTTTAGTTTATTTCATTATTTCTTTATATATTTGTGTGTGTTGGCAAAGTCATTAAAATAAAACTCATCGAATCTAGTACAAGACTTCATAGCTCAGGCAAAAGGTACAAACAACTGAACAATAATCTTAGCCTGCCTGAAATATACTCCAGAGATTGCAGGTCACAAGTGGGTCAGGAAGAGGTTTTAAGGACAAATACTTATGAGAATATAAATTTCAATTTAATGTAATAAGGTAAATTCTCTCTGAATTCTTCCTGTTTTGACAGAAGGGAAACTGCCAAGAAGCTGGAGGTGTCTGAGGCAAAGAAAAGTGGAGGTCATAGAAGAGAAACTGCTCAGAATATGGGAGCCGAAGTCTAGGAACTGATTCAGTGACGCACCAATATATTCATAGCCTTCAGGAAAGCTATGATGGACGCAAGAGCTGAAGCTATGGGCGTGGAGAGCCAGGACATTCAAGCAAACCTTGCATATCAACAACTGCAAACCTGGCAAGGCCCTAAGAACTCTCTACTATAAGCTGACAAGCAATGTCTCAGGTCAGTGAGTGGATTCTAAACATTGCTTATAACTCAACTTTGGAAGTATATATTATGAAGTTTAAGATTTATGGGGTTTGTTTGTTTGCTTTTTGTGGGTTGGTTGGTTGGTTGGTTTTGGCACCAGGGATTGAACCCAGGGGTCCTTAATTGGCTTTGAACTTGACAACCTCTTGCTTCAGCCTCCCGGGTCATTGGGATTACAGGTGTGTGCCATCATGTCCAGCAAGACTTGTTATTTTTTTTAAGCAAAATTTTTCTAGTAGAATTTCTCTTTAGAACAAAAAGGTGATAGAACAAGTAATTCCAACAGTCAGCAAGAGAGGAGGGTAATCTATTGTCATGGAGGCCAAGAGAACTTCAGTCTGAAGGCCCTGAGGCTCCTTGGAGGACAGAGACACCTGGGAATCCAAGAAAGGAAACCAAAAGACCCCTCAGGTTAAAGAGTCTAGTTGAGTTTTACATAAAGTTTGGAAAATGGGGATTTAGATATTGGTAGAGATGAGAGTAGCAATAAGAAAATTGGAGAAGACAGAAAGAGGAGAATTTTCAGAAGCGTTATTTAGATCCCATTTCATTTCCTTTGAAAAATTCAAATAGAGCCTGGAACTACATTTTAATTGCTTTTGCTTGCTGGACTATGTGGCCAAATGCACTAATGTGCTGAGACTCAGCCAACAGGTTGTCTGGGATTTATCCAGATCTCTTATTTTCAAAAGTGATTCACTAAATTCTTCTGTGCAAAAATATAAATTCTCTCTGTTGGTTACAAAAACACAAATACCAACAACTGTTCTAACATAGCCATTCTACTTGCCAGAAAGTCATCTTTTTCTCTTATATTCAGGGATAGGAAAGCTGTCTGCCTTTTATAGATTCATATATTTGTTAGGTGCCACTATGTGGACTTTAAAGAAAGTTTATAATGCTGGTGACTGTGTTCATTTATTCAGTAAGTCATTCCACAGACATCTGATATGAAGCCTCCATGTGCCCAGCACTGTGCTAGCATCTGAGATCAAAGCAATAAGACTCAAATCCTTTCAAGAAATTTGCAACCTGGTAGGGAACACTGTAAATTGATTCCTCCAATTCTTTTGGAAATTAATTTAGCCACACTATTAAAAATCATGCAAACTTTAATCTTAAACCAATAAATTCATTCTAAGAAATCTGACCCAACGAAACAATTTTTTTAAAAAATTCATTTGTAATTAATTGCAATTTAATTCAAAGCTTGAATTCTTAATTACTCTAGCCACCCAGATGTCAGTTAAAATTTGTTTCTGTCATTTACTAGACTATCACTTAGCTTATCTTGGGTTCTGCTACCTGTAATATTAAGCTAATGGTTCTAGCAGATGAGGTCATTGTTCTTATTAACTGTAATAACGTACATGGTGTTTATCACTGAGCCTGATACTTGGAAGATGCTTAATAAACAATTATTTCTCCTCTTAGGTGATAACCAGAGAGGAGTTATAATGAAATGGAAATCAACAAATATGCAAATGAGACTGAAAAATGATGCATTCAGATTCAACAATTTTGCTAAGAGGATACGGTCATGGGATTTTTTTTCCAAAATGTTTCATTTTATAAAATATTTCTCTGGTGTACGAAACTTCAAACTCCAAAATATATCTGTACATTTCATTGCATCAGAGAACACCTCTCCTTCTTCAAAAGCAAGACACATTTTGAACATAATCAGGACAAAGCAATGCTTCTTTTTGATATCCACCTATGGGCTTGGATGTCCAGCAGGCTGGGTATTAAGCAGCACTACTTAGTCACTCTGTCATTAGCCATACAATAAACATTTGTTGAAGATCTATCATGAGCCAGACACAAGGCTGGAGGCTAACTGGGCAATTGGAGTGAAATGACAAGATCCTTGCAGACAGGGGTGTATTTCTGGCATTACAAATAAATTTATATTACAGAACATGTAAACCCTCTCACAACATTATGTCCAATGTTGCTTTGGGAGCCTGAAATAGAAGCATCTCAATTAGATCCATTAGTTATGGCTTTAGGGAGGACGGAGTGCTTAAAGGATTTTAAAGGATGAGGAGAAGCAGCCAGATACAAAACACAGAAATCATGCCAAAAAGGAAGAGAAGTATATTCAAAGGGGAAGAAATGGCATGAGTGGAAAATGGGCAGGCAAAACAATCATTTCACACTTAACATCTGCACTACATTCTCTGGAATTGTTCTTTAGATTAATCTACAGCGCTTTTCTCAATTACCACTTTTTCTCACAAAAGAAAGACTTAACTTTAAAATTACCCCCAAATATTCATAACTTTGTTCCCTGATCATGGCCTCTCTCCAAGGATGAAGAACAATAGTCATGATTCAGAAATCCAGGGAGACGGGGCTCCCCCTAAAACATTCATTTTCTTGGTCATTTGCTTTCACAAAAGACAGACTTCCTCCAGGGATCAAGAGCTCTGTGCCTTTACCCCCAATGGGTTTGCACACCTTTGCCATTGTCACCTTGGGAAGTCTGAATTAAGACAAGCAGTAGATGATGGATAAATTGGAAATATTAGTAAAAAGGATATGTTTTATGTTAATTAAAATAATAGGGCATGTTCATGCTAATTAAGAGCGAGAGGGGCGTGGTTTATGCTAATTAGGAGTAAAGAGGTATGTCGTATGCTAATTAAGAGTAAGAAAGGTGTGGCTTATGCTGATCAAGAGTAAGGATGCGCTTTGTGCTAATTTCTGATCCACAGATTTGGGTAAATGGAGTCACATTTCACACAGGAATTAGATTTGAAGTTGGGTTATAAGGCACAGAGTGAGTATGGTCAAAAGTATCCCATAAGCCACCCACAAAGAATGGCATACATGTTTTGTGTTGACAGTCCTGCTCAGTAATGTCTGTGTGTAAATGAATAATACATACAGTAATAAAAGTATGTAGTAAATGGCACATACACAAAATAAAATGTAGGTCATTTTCATGTTAATTATTTAAAAGAGCTCTTGTATTGTTGAGTTTTAAACCTAAAATACGTGAGTGCCTCCACTTTATAAACCCCTGTTCAATATTTAATGGCATTTGAGGAGTCCAGGATTTTTACAGGACAAAGGAATATATTCTGGCAGAAAGAGTATTAGAGTTGGAATTAGAAGACCTGGGTTCAGGTCCTGTCCACTCTCACTTATGTACAACGAGGACTTAAGCATTTATAAATCTCAAGTGATATCTTTGATGTCCAAGACTTTAATAGTATTTATTTGAAATGCCAAGATAGTCTTGGAAAATGTTAATGTTATATTTGGCATGTGATCGGCTGTACTATATGGTAGTAAAAGAGCCCTGGGCCAGTTGGCCAGGAATCCATGGCCAAGTCCTTCAATCTCTTTCTATGCTAATAATAATAATCAATAAAGGGCCTTTTTATTTCCTTTGGGTACCTTCACTCATTCTCTTATTCGTTGCTTAAAAAATGGCTAAATTACTTTTAAAGCTATTTTTTAAACAGTAACAAGATTTTATTCAGAGTTTAAAAAGGCTCCCCACAGCCTCACATACTGAAAGACAGTCACAAGAATCATAATGTATGTCAACCAAGTGACCACAGATTATATGTCAGCAAACAGGTCATATTCAACATTAACAATAACTGACTTTAAAAATTAGGGAACAGTGAAAAGCTAAACTTTTAGCCCCGCTGCCAAAATTCATAGTAGGAAGAAGCAAGGAAGGGGGAGAGAGGGAAGAACTGAGAACGGACCTTCTCCCTCTGGCCACAGCCCTGAGGGATACATGAAGTTATATATACCGATATGGCTCAGGCCCTCTCATCTGGGGAACCTCTCAGAACAGGAAATTCGGATAACTGTTTTTGAACCCTAACTTCTATACACTTTAATGGAGACATCCCTCTTTTTATATGAATGACTAAACTTGATTTTCCAAAGATGTTTGGTAAACTAGGCTCCATTTGGGATTTCTAAGATATCTTGGGACTGTTTTCCAAATAATTCAGGCTCCATAAAACTGCCAAATGTGCTTTGTCATTTGATTTTTTTCAAATATCGATAATTTAATCCATATGTTATATATTCATAAAAACCTCTACAATATAGTTTCAGGTTTTAAGAGCCACTTGTTTTCCCAGGAGGTCCTGGGACTTACTTAATATTTCTACGAACTATTTTTAAGTCAAATTTCAAAATAAGTGATCCTCTTTGCTTAATGAAATCTGGATCTTGAAATTTAGTTTGGGTTTGAAAACAGATTCCAAAATGTTTTGCCTCTTATTTGTAGACTATTTGATCTGAGATCAATCTTGGTGGGTACTTATCTCAGCTTCAGACAGAACTGAAAGTCATGTGTGGAAGAGAAAGGACAACTAAAGAATGCAAACAGCGCCAGGTGAATCTCAGTATACAATATTTTGAGGAGCAAACCATCTGCCCTCAATCTTAGGAGCTGGATTCCACCTCTCCTCTCTCTCATAGAAGCTGCATTTTCCCAGCATATGGACATTTCATTGAGGAAATTACTTTTTCAGGATTCTCATATTGTCCTGGAAGATCAATTGACCTCATGCAGACAGAAGGGGACATGTCTGGGTCCACAAGACTCCAGTGGATAAGATTCGTGAACCAACTGCAGAGACATCGTCTTGCTCCCTGGCAAAGATGCTGCCTGCAATGCAGAGACTCTGCTTTTTTTTTTTTTTTTTTTTAATTCTCCTTCTTCCAACTTGATCTTCAAAACCATAAAAATCTTCCAAAAGAACAGCACAGAAATCTATTCTCACCCCTCCTACTTTCCACCCGGCCTCACGATCACCCTCCACTTTCTTTGGTCAGTGGGAAACTAATTCACTTGTACATTGCCAATTCCTATGGAAGCCCAGAACCCAGAAGCTGCGAATACATCTTTGGGTTTTTGTTGTTGTTGTTGTTGTTTGTCATTTTGAAGTAGAGCTAGTCTTTTAACAGCCTTGGGGGGAAACCACTATCCCAATGGAAGAGGCCTGAGAGAAATTCCTATTACACAGTGATGAGTGTAGGGCTCAGGAGGTAGGTGGCCTGTGTTAAAATCCCAGCACTTCCACCTATGAGCTGTAGAACCTCAGCCAAGTCACACCAGTCCCTCTGTGTCTCTTTCTTCACCTATAAAATAGCAATGACAAAAACACTGCCCTAAAAAGAGTATCATGATCAGTGAATGAAACTGAGGGGTTAGAACAGGGCCTGGCACACGTAAACAGTAGAAAGAGTGTAGTTTGACCACAATCTCTTCCCTCAGACTAGCATCTCCTTGGGTTAGCAGAAACTCTTGAGGGAATTCCCAAGCAATTGGTTCAAAAATCATACTCTGTACATGTGCCTCCATCTGCCATTTATTCCACAAATCCCTTGGAGTTTTTGCTCTGTGCCAAGTTCCTTGCTTTGTGCCAGGGTGTTATTCTGTTCCCATAAAACATGGACCCAAAACTCACTTTTATCAAATGGTAATAAAGGAAATGGTGCAGGAGCCAAATGATCTCCTGTGCCCTTCTCCAACTCCAACTGTCAGACTCAGTGTGCTAAGGTTGGAGAACCAAATTCGTCCCAAAGTGTTCTCACACACCAGAGAGCCATTTCATTAAAAAGCACTGGTACTTCTGGGAGAAAAGACTGAAGGCTCTCAGCATTTTGCATTAACAGGCCCAGGCTCCTGAC
The DNA here is from genome assembly GCA_004027875.1 of Aplodontia rufa. Classification (NCBI taxonomy): domain Eukaryota; kingdom Metazoa; phylum Chordata; class Mammalia; order Rodentia; family Aplodontiidae; genus Aplodontia; species Aplodontia rufa. The sequence goes on from PVKS010012539.1 coordinate 29,551, forward strand.
CCAGCTAAGAAAGAGCATATGGAAAGAGCCCATGCACTGGGGGAAACTAAGCGGTGGTTTCCCTCCAGGTGCCCAGGGACTGAAGCGTGCCGCTCATTAGTGGTAAATGGTAGCTGTGCGTGGAAATCCCAGCACATGGAAAACAGAATGCAACCCTAAGGAACCATAAATCACCTGCATTGATTCTAAAACTGACTGAGATGCAACTAGAGAGTTTTTTGTTCAGAATTTAATTTGATTCACCAGCGAAAGGACAGTCTTTTATTTGGTGTTAAACTGCTACATTTCCAGCCGCTGAAGCTGACTCAGGTGTTCTGAGTTTTTGTCTTTTGTCTTTGTTCCTGGATCTGCAGGCTGAGAGTGTGCATATGTTTTATTGGAACCCTGCTCTTGCTCATGATGAAAGCACTTAGGAAAGGGGTGAAACACACTGATTAAGGGGTAAAGTAAATTGTGGTGCCTGCAGCAATCGGTACCCACAGCAGGGCACTGCTGGGCATGGCTGGATGCGGGTTAGATTTGTCATCATCCATCCAATGGTGACCTTTCTATTCACTTGGAATGACTGAGGCACAGTGGAAAGTATGCAGCAGTGTACAGAGAGCTACTGGATATAGCTCCAAAGGACAAGTGAAAAAAGAAAAATATGACTACCTCATTTCCAGCTCTCAGTTCATCAGCCTGAAACCCTCAGAATTTGTCCCCCTCCTGATCTGCACCCCTGTGTCTCTTTTCACATTACCTGTTCACTGTCACACTTCGGCTGTGACGTTCCAGGATAGTGCTCCATCTCCTGGTCTTAGGGTTCCTCCTCTCCATCCACACCTTCCCCCCAGCCATTTCCCCATTTGGACCCAGACCATCCTTTCCCTGCTCCTTCATTCACACCCAGCCTCCACAGTCTGTGAGTAAGCTCTGGTCAAGTGTGAGCTCTGAGGCCAGCTATATAAAAGCAGCTTTGCTAACATTCTCACTCATTCATTCCGTTTCTGAACCTATTCCATAGGACTTAACTCTTGCCACTTATAAATGTGCCCATCTACCCATCTTCTTGGGCTCCTCTCCAGAGCCATCTTCTGAAGGTTCAGTTTAATTGCCTCAGTTGGATACAACTTTTCTTACCTGCAAATTCCCATAGTTATTTTCATGTGTACCTTTCACTTCCTTACACCTTCTATTGTTTGGATAGTCTAAATAATTTTATCTTCCCAGCAAGATTGTGAATCTCTAAATACAGAAGTTGTGTTTTATTCATTCCTAGCCTATTCCTTTGCTTTTTCCCTTATTATGGGTGTTTTTGTTTTAATTAATTTGGAGTAAGCAATCAAATTGTACTTGGCAATTCTGTTCATTTTAACCTTCATATGCTAGGTATTCACAAACCAATGCTTTTATACATTATATTTGTAATGAGAAAAAGAATGTGGAAAATTTTGCTTACTGTTCCCCTTCCCCTTCTTAGAGATTTTTTGGGGGGTTAATCAGTTTTATTTTCAATCTGGTTAAAAATACAAATAATGGTTTTATTTGTTTTTCTTCTGTTTAGTTGTGTATGTTATGCAGGGGGGTTGAACCTGAGTCCTCATGCATGCCAGGCAAGTGCTGTACCATTGAGCCACCTCTCCAGACCCCTTCTTAGAGATTCTTACTGTATATGAAGATACTAAGGGCTTGGGGCTGGAGTGGTGGCTTTTCGGTTACAGCATTTGCCTGGCATGTGCAAGTACACAACTTCAAACCCTAGCATCACGTACACACCAACGTCACAGAGCTACATGAAAAACTAAATAAAATTGATTCTCTCTCTGTCTCTCTCCCCCCTTCTCTCTTAAAAAAAGTTTTAAAGGCTTTGTGAAAATTATCTACTTGTTGCTTACTTATGACCATGAAATATTTATTTTTTATTAAACTTTTTAACTGTATAAATCTTGTCTCTTGAAGCTGTTCTTAAGTTACTAGTGAACAGTTCTATGTTACGTATTTGTATCCCTCCCAAAGCCAGTTCCAGGGGTAGGACACAGTACGCACCCAATATAAACTGGACTGCAAGGTTGCTTTCCATTGCGATGAGAGGTGTGCCTTTTTTCTTTTTTAAATTAATTTATACCGGGGATGGAGCAGTGGCTTGGCAGTTACAGCGCTTGCCTGGCATGCGCAAGTACACGGGTTCAAACTCCAGCACCCACGTACACAACTAAGTGTCGGAGCAACGAAAGCCATGTGAAAAACTCAATAAAAATTGATTCTGTCTCTCTCTCTCTCACTGTTTTTCTCTCTAAAAAAAAAAATTAATTGATTTATCAGAAATCAATAGGAAAGCAATGAACTATAAAGTCTCTATGACACAAATATGTTCTATGGCTGTGTCAAATGCCTCAGTTCTCCATATCCTTTACGACTCAAAGAATGGAAGCAAACCAAGCTCTTCCAGATCACCTGTTGGAGCAAGGAGACACAGTGCTGCATTCAAGTATGGGATCAAATGTAAGTGTGATGACCCTGACCAATGGACAAGACTACATACATTCTACCATGATAAACAGAGGCTGAGCCACCCAGCGTTGTAGGTTCAATCAGTCTATGTTCACATTCAGGTCTGCATCTGATCAATCTTCATGTTTTGCAGACTAAGGGAACTTTTGCCAATGACAAGGAGCGTGAAATGTCATGGATGCATAGGCAACAAGAAGGGAGTGAGCCCAAGGAAGAGCCTTTTGAGCAGTGGCCTGGATATCAAGCTTTTGCAAGCACATTGAGAAGACCAGGAACTCTCTCTGCCAGTGGCCAAATCTCAGTCTTGGGCCACAGAGAAAAGAGGAGAAGATGGAATCAAGGAGAAGGAGAACTGAACAAAGACACCATTAGTAATATGCTCAATTGCCTCAGCAACTACAAAGGTATTGCCCATAGGGAAAACATAAAAGCTTTTTACTTGACTTTAGTGCTGATCACCTGGTATTATGAAAATTTGACCAAACTAAGTCAGCCAAGAGGTCTCCTACGGAATCAAGGGAGAAAATAAAACCAGAAGCACTCATTAGAGACACAGACTGCGTGTGTGCACGCATGTGTGTGTGTGTGTGTGTGCGCGCGCGCGCGCGCGTGTGTGTGTGTGTTAATTTATTTATTTTAAGCAGTACTGGGGCATAAACCCAGGGTGTTAAGCATGTTAGGCAAGCACTCCAACACTAGTTACATCCCCAGTCCTTATACTGTGTTTCTACTTTTCTCCCATGTCTATTTCCTATGTCCTAACAATAAAACATTAATATCTATTGAATACAGTTCAAATGAATGAGTAAAATAGCTCTATGTTGGAGTACTTACTTTTCAATTCCTTACCACTTCTTCATCAGTTAACATGTAGTGTCACACCCTTTAAAGAAGAAGGCAGAGTACGAATTTATAAGTAAAATTACTTCAAATTGGTATTGTGAAAAAAGGAACTATACCCACATTGCTTGTGGGTGGCTTAGTACATCAGTCATCAAAATATCAAAATTTCTACACATATAACTACAATATTTTGATTGCATTATCATAGCATCTAGTACTCACTCAGTACTGCTATGAATTCCTGACCTCTACAGCAAATCACACTGTATCTTGTCAATCTATGTGAGTGTGTGCTCCATTGATGGAAAAAACTCTCCCTAAGACACAGTGACATTCCTCATGTGTTACATGGTAAGTAAAAATAGTTCAACAGAAGCAAATGGTGGCACTTCACTAGACGTTAGGATGAGATGGACAAAAACAAAAGAAGAAACCCTTTGTTCTTAGTACTTTTCACAGAGGACCCTTAGACTGTCTAAGAAAACCCAACCCTACAAGGTTGGGTTTTTCTGTGAAGTTATGGGCAGATAGGAACTTCTCAGCTTGCACATGTCAAAGCTTCTGCCAGGAATGTAAACTGTACAATAATTTTTTTATGTCTTTAGACACCTAGAACAGAAACCTTAAACACCAAGTGTCAAAAGAAGACAGATAACCCAATAAATTTGCTAGAGCAGGGACAGGGAAAACAAACAGAACCTTCTGTTAACTCGCTCCGACCACTAGCCTGAAACCTTAGCCTGCCACACGTCTTTCCTGTCGGGCTATTTTAGACTCCCGTAAAGCCTCTTGGCACCCATTTTTAATTTTCAGCTTGCTTCTTGTCAGCTTTCTGAAAAGCTTAGCAAGATCCCCTGTTTAACAAAAACGCACACAAATCAGGGTAGGAGGAGATGGATGGTGGGGGTAGTGGATGCAGACGTCTCCCTGCATCTGCACAAGGACCACATTCCTGGTCCCATTTGTTTGTAACGAAGTGCAAGGGTTACCAATCGGGGTCATTTGACCTCACATGCTTGGGTTTTACTATATCGTTGTCCTCATAGGAAAGGTTTTGCCTCATTCGATGCTATACTCTGCATCCACTCAACACACTGTGGAAACGATCTTTGGAAATGTGGGTTTAAAAAAAATTTTCAGTGGCAGTTCATTTCATTCTGATAGCTTTCTATTCTTGATTAGATGGCTTGAAAAGGCCTCAAGCAATAATTTTGTCCTTCCAAACAGGAAGGATAATAGACTTTTGGGTTCAAAGATGATTATCAGATGGTACTATTTTCATTAGAGGTGTCTGAGCACCAATCAGCAACACTTTTCAAGTACTTGTGACATGCAAAGTTCTGTGCCTGACTCTGTCTGTAGAGTGAACCTACTGTGTGAACCAAAAATTGAAATTCAAGGTCTTTCATGAAACAACTGTGGCAGATTCCAACTAATGAGGTAGAAAGGTAAAGGAAAGGTGGGTGCCCCATACCCCGTTATGTACAGGCATTTTGATGACAAAAGAGGGGGCAAGGTTAAAAGTTGCTTGAAAGTGGGCTTCTTGCTCTACAAAAGCCAGGCTCATCATTATGGGAGATATAAACGGATCTACCTCTTTGCCGTCTCTCTACTTTCATCCACAGGCAGTTGGAAGCTGTGTCTCAGTTTCCTAGGTGTCCATTTGATCAATCTCTACTTCTTTTATAGTATTAATATCAGCAACAAATAGTAATTTATCCTCAAATAAAGCAAATTCATTAGGAAGGTGATATTTTCAGGGGCTGGTGGGTAAAGGGAAAGAAAGTAAGCAGTTCTTTAAAAATAGTAACTTGTTCCCATGATCCATTGCATGTGTATGTATATATGACTGTGCACAAGTGTGTGTATATAACAAAAGAGGTGAAAGCTTCCAAGTACTTCCAACTTATAAAATCTGACTCCTTTCCAAGGGGATTAACCACTGTTAACATTTTTTTGAGAGAGAGAATCAATTTTATTTATTTTTTGAATCTGGCCTTTGTTGCTCTAACACTTAGTTGTGTATGTATGCTGGGGTTCTAACCCAGGTCCTCGTGTGTGCCAGGAAAGCACTCCAACTACTGAGCCCCTGCTCCAGCCCCTTAAAAGCATTTTTTCCTGAACTTTTCCTTACTTACATCTGATGTAAGGTGTGTATATACATATATATATATGTATATACACACACACAAATACACATATATTTATGCTTATATCATAAACAAACAACTACATATTTTTTTCTTTTTCACAAAGATGGGATCCTGTTATACCTATTGATATAGAGTTTGTTTTTATAAAAGTATTGGTTACATCTTGTCAAAGTAGTACTTATGCATACTTTTCAAGGACTGTATCATATGTTGTTAAACAAATGTTTCATTTAACCATTTCTTGATGAACATGTAAATCACTGCCAACTTTTGTTATTACAAGCAAGACTGCAATTTACATCCTGACATATATGTATATATCATATATATATAAATAAAGAGGGACAGTAAGAAAGAGAGAGAGAGAGAAAAGAAATCAACTTTATTTAGTTTTTCATGTGGCTTTCATTGCTCCAACATTTTGTTGTGTACATGGTGCTAAGGTTTGAACCCACATTCTTGCACATGCCAGGCAAGCGCTGTAATCACCGAGCTACTGCTCCAGTCCCTGATGCATAAGTTTTTAATTTGTGTTATTATTTTTACAAGATAGATTCTTGGAAATAGTGATGCTGAGAACAGGGACTTGCCTGAAGTTATTCATTTATCAAAAGAAATTTAAAAAAAATAGAATGTGAGGTTGAAGAAGAGATGATTGGCAACAGAGGTACAGACAGTCTTCTGGGTTCGTGGGCTCCATCCACATAGTAGTGACAGAGGAGGAAGTCTGAGGCTCCAACCCCAGGTACCTTGGCGTCATTGGCAAGGTAACACTCTGCAAGGAACAGTGCCTTCAGATGTCAATTTGACTATCTTAGGTGTCAATTAGACTATCGTAATATTATCTGATTCCTAAAACTTAGATTCCATGCTTGCTAAGCCACATTCTGAATTTAATATGGCTTCCCCAAAGGTCTAACTTGAAAGAAAGTAAGTTAAGTGGAGGAAAATGTAGAGTGTGGGCTATGTTAGTCTGTGTTTTGGGTTTAATCAAATCCTCTCTTGAAACGTGGATCCTCCCAGAATGCTTATAAAACTGGTTGTGAGCCTGTTGAAAACACTTGTCATACGATCAACATCTTGTCCCACTACAGATCTTTAATTCCAAATTCAGCAGGCCAGGAAGTTCCTAGCAGGTAAGAGTCACCCTTGGTTTGAGTTTGTTGTCCCTGCGGCTGGAGGACAATGGCAGAGGTGGTGTCCATTGCAAGTTCCTTTCTTTCCCCACTTCTACCCACCTGCCACTGTGGCTCTTCCTGGTTCTTGCTCTTGTCCACAATCAGTTCTGCCCGCAGCTGACCTCACTGTCCGTAGACTCATTCTTCTTTCACAGTTGCGAAAACAAAGCCCTCTTACTAAAAGAAAAAAGCACAGTCCCCGAAGGACTGGCCTCTAAGGCTCGAGATGTGGATCTGTCCTAACTTCATGGTCCAATTTCATCATTGTCATCTCCAGGGCAGGGTCGCAGGAGATGCCTTTCCATTCCTATGGTCCTTTTCTGATAAATCTAACACAATATTTGTTAGACAGAAGGCATAAACGTTTCACCAAAGTGGACAGCTTCTGCAATAAAGCAGGGCTTGGTACATCTGGGGGCTTCAGGAGATGTGGGGAGGGATGGGTGTACCCTTGTGGACAGTCAGGACGGTCTGCCTTTCCCCCGCCTATGCTTCCCCTTTTGAGTTATGGTGCCCACCAAAGAATAATGTTTAAAGGAAATTTCTTTCACAAAAGTTGGTTGTTAAGGATCCATGCTATTAACTACCTTTGAAGATAGGAAAACTGAAATTTTTATTATTATTTTTTTGGTAATGGAGATTGAATCTTGGGTTGTCTAACCACTGAGTTACATCCCAAGTCCTTTTTATTTTTTATTTTGAGACAGGGTCTCGCTAAGTTGCTGAGGCTGGCTTTGAACTTAAAATCCTCCTGCCTCAGCCTCGGGAGGTACAAGGATTACAGGCACGTACTACACTCAGCTTAAATTTTTTTTTATAAACGTAAAACTAACATTACATCTCAACCTTTCTAGGGTAAGCAAGGTGGAAGAGAAAATTGTGAAACTGGAAAATTAAACCTGCATTCATTGGGTTGACTTGAGTCTCAGGACTGAATAAAAGAGGATTATATGTTGAAAGAAAAGCACTTTCTAAAATGGAGCAGTGCGCCAGTTATTCTCTTTTGCTAATTAATACTACCTCCAAGCAACTGCTTATACAGTTGTTTTGGAAAACCCTTTCCCTCTTAATACTCATGATAATACTAATTTTTTTTCTTTTCCCTTGAGAAAAATACAGAAATAGGCAACGTTTTGTTGTTAAATGTTTTTCTAGTGTAAGGCAATTAAAGATCAGGACACATTTCCCAGAAAGAACCTTATTTTACTTTATTATAACTCATGGAGCATGTAATGCTTTTCAAATTCCAGGGGTAAATCTTTTTCTAAAGATGTCCTGGTTTAAAAACTATGGTATATATACATACCATGAAGTTCCACTCAGCAATTAGAAACAATGATATAGCAGCCTTTGAAGGTAAATGGATTGCTATGGAAGAAATCATGCTGAGCAAAGTTAGCCAAACCCAGAGAGTTAAGGATCAAATGTTTTCACTCATTTCTGGAGGACAGAGCTAAACCTAGGCTTGTGCGAAAGGTAGTCAATCTCATGTATTAGACCCAGCAAAGGCATAATCTAGGGCAATCTCAGATATGTATTGGGAAGGAGGAGGAGGAGGGAGGGGGTGGGAGAGGGAGAATAGGGAGGGATCTGGGGGTAAATCTGATTTAAGAACATATGCATATCATATTGCTACTTTATATACATTTTTGATTGTACAATAATTTAATTTCTTTAAAAAAAGATGTCCTGATTTGCTCTCTACCTTGCTGTTAAAGAACAAAGGGAACAAACCATTAACCCATATTTTTTAATTAAAGAGAGAGGGACAATGAGAGAGAGAGAGAAAGAGACAATTTTATTTAGTTTTTCATGTGCCTTTCATTTCTCTGACACTTCATTGTGTACGTGCTGCTGGGGTTTGAACCTGCATCCTCACTCATGCCAGGCAAGCGCCATAAACACTGAGCCACCACTGCAGCCCCCACAAGAAAATTCTAAAAAGATCCAGCGCAACTCTCTCTTTTGAATCAGATACCCAGTTCTCTTGCTCCTAAAGTTGAGTCACCAGCTCTGTTAGATATTTCAGAAAAATAAAAATTTCATGAAGAACTGAAAATGATGCGGTGATATGGAAATACTGTATAGCAATATTTTGAGATGAGAATAAATGGGCAACATAATAATGACTTGACTGGTGTTTAGGTTTTGATGTCTGGAAATTTCTGATTCATATCTTATTTTAGAAAAAAAATTGGGCCAAAGCTGGAAAAAAGAGCTATTCCTGAGTTTGACAAGTGCCCAGAGTAGACGTGCAGTAAGCTTTTGATCAAACAGAATCTAATTCATGAGAATCAATCCTTAACCTGAGTTACACAGAAATCACAGAAAAGAAGATCACATTAAGAGTTTCTTTAAAAATTTTTTTTATTAGTAAAGAGTTTCTTTTAAAAAGAAAAATCCACTTAAAAATTTGAGAGGATAGCCTGTGGTCAGTACCCATTCTACTATTCTTAGGGAGCCAACATCATAGAGGAGCACAATTAAGCAGGGAGAAAGAGAAACAGACCTGGTCTCTACCTAGTGATGCCTTCCTTGGACAAGTAACTTAGTGTTTTGGAGTTCTAATTTTCTTATTCATACAATGTATATAAAAACACTTGGCCTTCCCTGCCTCCGAAGAGGGCTGGGGAGATTAAAGGAGGTAATTATTTGAATGCTTCACAACTATAACTCATCATTTTTGTTAGCAGGCTGTCATTTCTATTTTCAATGTGTTCTATTATGTATGCAAAACAACTATACTTCCTAGATTTTTCTAGATGGTGTAGATTTCAACATTTCTGCCCTGCTGTTCACATATAGAGGCTTAGATTGGATAGGAAAATGACTAGGCTTTTAATGAGACATGCAAATATACATAATCTAATGGAAGTCTATGTAGAAATAATATTTTATAATAATCTTTTCCTTATGCATGACACAGAATGCTCCATAATTAAAAAGTCTTTCTTTGAAGAAAAAAAAAAACCTAACCAAATGCAAAAAGAAAGAGAATGTGAAATATTCTCAGGAAAGAGGGAACTATCTCAGGGGAAAAAAGAACAAAGAGCTATCAGAGTTGTCTGTTTCCAAACCAAGTAAAACACTTTGAAATGAGATCAAACTCTGCTTGTATACCTTTGACTCCTGCACAAAGTCGAGAAAGAGCTGGGTGTGAATTATGACTACTTTAGAAGAAACAACCTTCCACAGGAAGTCTTTGGGGGCTGTAGAAGCTGGATTAGAAAGGAATTAATTTAAGTGCACAAATTAATGAAATCTATCTACATGGGTATTAGAGAATGTCATCTTTGACATTTAAAAAGAATAGACTTTGACCTCCGTTGGAATACACATGTGATGTGTCTCCCATTCCATCCCTAGCATTATTCATGCTGTGTTATAATTTGAACAGTAAATGAAGAGAAACAGCAATCCCTCACTACATCAACATGTTACTTTAGAAGTTCTGTCTTAACACAAGGAATTTGTTGACAACGGATGAAACACATATTGCTTGAAAACCCCACACAGCGCAGCTGTAAGTCACCCAGAAAACCAATACAATGTAAATGCTTATGAAACCACCGAGCAGAATTTTTTTTTTTTAAATCACGTTTGAAAGTGAAATACCTCCCAGCAACAAGCTGGGAAAGTAGATGGGAAAACTTGGAGGAGCCAATCATTCTTCCTTTCTTTGAATGTAGGCATGCATGTATGTGTTTACAGGAGTCCGCAAGGGCTTATATTTGTATTCAGGTTGATTCTAAAGCACTGGGCAGATTTGTGTAACAAATCCTCAAGGAGATGCAGAGTCCTGGTGAGAAACTCATCTGAACCAGATTACAACTGCAACACTCAAGCCACCTCCTGGTTATTTTGAGGGCTTTCCTCTCTAATCTCAGTCTAGTTCAGTTATTAGGTCTCAGTTCTCATTACTCTTTTACTCATGGCTTTGCCACAACCATGGTAACTGCACACCAACCATGAGGAGATTTTATTAAAAACTTTTTTGCTTTGAATCTGATGGGCTAAATTTGAAAAATTATCAAACACTTGCTTCCCGAGGGGTGATTTTGGGTGCATGCGGGGCAGCTATGTTGAAATGACTACAGTTTTACTTAGGGCTATGTCTAAGATCAATGATTGACCAAAATTTTCTGTAAATTGATAGTAAATATTTAGTCTCTATAGGCCATGAAGCCTGTCAGAACTTGACTTTGCCACTGCAGCATGAAATCAATTTAAGACAATATGTAAGCAAGTGTGTCCATGTCTCTACTGCTGCCCACTGAATGCTCTCTGGTCTCTTCCTAGTTACATGGTAGCATTGTCCTTTCTCATACCTGTATAATCGGTGTGGCCACATGACTTACTTTGGCCAAAGACATGTGAACAAAAGTGGCATATGTCTTTTCCAGTATTCCCTGTTCAAGGTTAATGGGAAGTAACTATGACCTGCAGCACACGTAGCCCGAGCAAAAAATAAAAATATGTTGCATTAAGCCACTGAAATCTGGGGGGTGTTAGCAGTTCAGAAAATACTAAATGCAATCGACTTATCCCATATTATAATCAAAGGATGCTTATGGTTCCATAAAGTAGAATATTTATACCCACTTCAGCAGGAGACAGGCACTTTGCCGACTGAAAATCAGTTACCAAATACATTATGGATTTATTGTGCTTGAGTCTCAGACTTATAGAAAAAACAAATCTTAATGCTATCTTTTCAATGCATTTGAAAGTATTTTAATGCAGGAAATCTCATATTATGCGTGTGAGCAAGTTAGCTGCTAGAATCTAGACAGCTATTTTTCTATACCCATCAATATCTTTGTCAAATTTTTTTAAACTTTGACTACCAACTCTACTTCTAGGAATATAGCCTAAAGAAATAATCAAGAACCCAGGAAAATATTTATGAATAATGATATATATTCTTATTAAAATAACAAGAAAAATCCTGGAAATAATTATACCTAACTTTATGGAAGAAGCTAAAAATTAGGTTATATTCATACAATGAAAAAAATCACACAACTATTTAAAATCAATGTCATAAAAGAATGTCATGACAAAAACCAGATATGTATATTGTACATAGGATAATAAGGATAATGCCATGATGCAGATGTATTTTATATTATATATATATAATATTACATATATGTGGAGAGAAAAGAGGACTGAAATGAAACATATCATGACATCATAGGATTATAAATGATTATAATTGTATTTCTTGACATTTTAATGTTTTCCAATTTTTCTACAAGAAGCATGTATTACTCTTATAATAATAATTTCAAGAGCTACAAAAGGTGTTTTTTAAGTAGTCCTGGAACAGACAGCTTTAGAGTCACATTCAGAACACACCAAGTCCATTTCCTGTTTCCATAAGCTAGGAAATGCTCAACTGTCCTCTTTCGTGAAGTAACTCTCCCCACTGCTTTCCAATATTTTTACTTAAAGGTAAGTTGTCAGCATAAAACTACCTCCCATAAATGTGGCTCATGGAGGTCCACGTTGGAAAGAACGGCTCTTGCCTTCCTTCCAAGGATGGCATATACTAATTCAAACATTATTAGTATTTAAGTGCAATGATTGCCATGTTTATTTAAATGACTTGTGTCAGGGGATCTCAGCTCGCTTAGGCACCCCCCGTTGCAGCCCTGCCACCCCCCCTGGTATAACTACATATCTGAGGGGCGTAACGCCGTAGCTGGTGTTTGCTTCTCAGTCCGTCCAGGTATTTTACCAGCCACCCTGTTTGATTCCAGCATCCTGGCCCCTTCCATTTTATGGAGCTACCACATGTGGGGGACTTTATCAGAGGTAATTGCTAGGTTTTCTGAGTTCAGCCTGGCAAACAAGCCAGGAGAGAAAGTGATATAGAAAAGGCATATCTTACTCAATCTTCATTCTAGTCACCAGTAGACAGTCACTTAACCCCACTTTACATCCCAGCAGGCTGGGGAATCTAGTCCTTCTGAATGTTTAGGAGAGGAGATGGGGTTGGGGTACATGCCAGGTCTCTGCCATCCCCACTACAGGAAAGTGAGAGTAGCTCTGAGCTCTCATCTCTCAATACTGTACATTCGGATTAACGCCTTTGTTAAAAGAGGACTCACCACCCCACTCAGTTGATCTCTCTCCTGATAGATTCCCAAAATTGGCTTTGAATTTCACCTTCTAAAGAATTTTCTAAATGCCCCAGCCAGGATGAGATCATTCCTTCCTCTCTGGTTCTATGCAGGAATCTCTATTATAACTCTTCTCAGAGTCTGGCTTGAATTCGAGGAAATTATGTCTGATTTTCCTTCATCAGAGAGAAGGGACCAAACTGTGATCTTCCATGGTGTCCAGCCCGGTACCTTCACGGAGTGGGCACCAGCAAGTGTTAACTCCCTACCAGTACCTTTGAATCAACATTTATGGAAGCTAACCAAACAGAAATGCACCAGCCCAGAGTTTCACATAAACCGTTCTGGTTTTAGTTCTGCCTCTTAACAGATATTATATGAAGAACATTTATGAGGAGGTTCACAAGAATTATCCAAGAAGCACATGAGCTTTAAAACCTCTTTGGGGATTGGTTTAAGAACCAAAGGATCTAGCCTAAGTTTTCTTATTCCTCTGATAATCCTGTCGTATTTTGCAGATTTTAAAACTCTCTACTGACTTTTTCCTTTTCCTGGAAAATCCACGTCCTTCAGTAAATCAACTTTTCAGCCCAGTAGGTATAAAAACAGACTGCGTAGTGAATGCGCCTTTGCTTTGCAGAGTGTGCAGGCAAATGGAAAAGAAAGCAAAGAAAAAAATAAAAGTGAGAGGTGCACACTTTCCCCATCCATCTTAATGGAGTGCTAACCTTCCTGCCTCAAGGTGACCCTTTGAATTCTGGATCTATTAAACAATGAGCTGAAATCCAAACACTAGGTCTGGGAGTGAAAGCTTCTTGAGAAAGGACAGCTGTGTCCAGTTTTGATCACAAGTCAGGCTTAAGAAAGCAAACACTATCCAAGGACCGGATCTGGGCTGCCCTCTGCTAGCTTTAGGCTCTCGAATCTCCTGGCTTTGCTCTGCCTTGAAAGGATCTTCCTTTTTAAAAGGTGGAAGGGGTCTGGGGTGTGGTTTTGCTTTAAGGCCTGGTACCTAAGGCAGAATACATGAAACCAAAGAGTGTGCCCTGTCAAGGAGTAGCTTGAAACTCTTAGAATATTAGTGATGTTAGTTCTCACACTCTTGTCATTTGGTGCCTAGTACTGAGGACTGAATTGTACAGAAGAGCAAGGCAGAAAGAGGCCAAAGACAGCCAACTGAGCTTCAGGAGAAACCCCAAAAGAGCAAGCCAAAGGACTCATTTCCAAAGCATTCTACGCAATAGTTTATTCATTTAAAAAAATAAAAGAACTGGGACCAAACACCAGCTCCCTGTTGATTCTGTTGATTGGCAATTAAGTGAAAGCATAAAAGAGAAAAGAACATCTGCTGTGAAGTCCAGTGACCAGCTGTGGACTCTGTCTCCAGCCAGAGGACTCACCACCTGCTCTACCTTGGGCAAATTCTCCAATCTTTCTGAACGAGGTACCTCATCTTTAACATATGAATAATAATATTACTTCATGATTACATTATTTGAGAACTAAAGGATATCATTATGAATATAATGAGCAAACAAAATTGTAATTATTATTCCATGATGGATAGGAGCTCAGGAAGAGCTTTCTTGACATGATTCTCCTTTCGTTCCTCCTACAGTTCTCAGTTCTATCTAGCCAATAGCTGCAAAAAACAAACAGGACTTCCTGCCAAAACTATGCAGAGAAAAAACATTGGAAAGTAAAAGAGCAAAATGTTAACAACATTGTTTTGGATTTAGCAACCTGGGTAATTATTGTTTGTTTTTCTTTGCAGTTTCCAAATTTTCTGTATGAGCATATATTTTAAAGGTTTTAATAAATGTTATCGACTGGGTGAAAGAGTGACTGTTCAACAAACATTATGTGATCTGTTAGTTATCAAGCAACTCTTTTTGCAGGTTGTTATACATAAATCATGCAACCATACACCCCAGATGTCATATGTCCCAGATTTCATTGGACAGGTCTATACATGGATATTCCAATCCATCTGTTTTATTTATTCTAGATAAAAGTTCATTCTTTTATTAATTGGTAAGTCCAGCACATGTGGTTATTTATAAATGAGATATGATATCAAATTACTGAAAACACACATGATCTCACCTATCTGGGACCTTAGATCATATATTAAAATAATAATAAAATCAAACTATGTGGTGCCTGGGCAGAGAGTAAGTGCATATTGAAAGATGTGAAGTGGGAAAGTCATACTGGGTGCACATAGCATGGTGGGTAGACAGAGGACTCCACAGGATCCAGTGAAGGACTTCTTGTCGATTAATGAAAGAGATGACTAGGAGAGAATTCAAGGAGAGAATCTGGGAAGGTTAAAATGCAAAACAGAAATGGCTAAGTGGCTAAAATTTTTTTTATGGATGAAAGAGATGCAGTGGAGAAAGGGTGTTAAGAACAAGGTTATGAAATTACAATGATTTTAGGGAATTTCATAGATCTGAGGATTACCAAAAGCATTGGTAACAAAATTATCTGTGGTGTAAGTGTAACCACGTTAGCCTCTTTGTCAATTCAGTGCTATTGTTGGTGTAGGGGATTAAACCAAGCACCCAGCAGCACTTAATCACTGAGCCACATCCCCAGCCCTTTTATTTGTTGCATTTTTTAAATTTTGAGATAGGGTCTCACTAAGTTACTCGGAGCCTTGGTAAGTTGCTGAGGCTGGCTTTGAACTTGGGATCCTCCTGCCTCAACTGCCATACAAGCTGCTGGAATGTGTGGGTGCTGCCATGCCCTGCTCAATTCAGCATTTTCAATGTGAAAGTTGATACCCTATTTAATTAAAGGCGTTGGGCTGCATGAACTAAAACATATAACTAAAAGTGACCTGAGACAGGTGGTCTAGAGGTTGATTCAGTGACTCAGCAATGTTAAGGATCTAGACTTTCCAGTTGTGCTTCAGTGCCAACCTTGGTGTGGCTTGGTTTCCCACAAAGCTGCAAGATGTCAACGACCATTCCAAGCCCCATATTCTCATCAACATCCAGGATTGCAGGAAAGAGCAGTGGTGGTGATGGGGGCAAGGAATGCCAGATTGGTGCAGGAATTCTCCCCAAACATCTGTCTGTCATTATCAGGA
The DNA here is from genome assembly GCA_004027875.1 of Aplodontia rufa. Lineage (NCBI taxonomy): Eukaryota > Metazoa > Chordata > Mammalia > Rodentia > Aplodontiidae > Aplodontia > Aplodontia rufa. The sequence goes on from PVKS010012539.1 coordinate 45,443, forward strand.
AAAAGATATTTTCCATAATTTTCCCAACAAACTGCTCCCCAATCATCAGTAGCCACAGGTGGATCAAATAGCCACCCCCATCAAAGTCAATAGGAAAGCAAGGGTCTATATTTTCAGCTTCTAACATAGGCTGTGGTCTCTGCCCACTTGAAAAAAAATGGCATAGCATTAACTGTTTTGTAGAGAATCAAGTGTGCATTGTAACTTACTTTTTTTTTTTAAGAGAGAAGGACAGTGAGAGAGAGAGGGGGTGGAGAGGGAGAGACAGAGAGAATCAATTTTTATTGAGTTTTTCACATGGCTTTCGTTGCTCTGACACTTAGTTTTGTACATGGGTGCTGGGGTTTGAACCCATGTACTCGCGCATTCAGGTAAGCACCATAACCGCCAAGCCACCACTCCAGCCCCTGTAACTTACTTTTTTAAAAAAATAAAATAACTTCCTTCTGTTTATTCTCTCTCAACTTATTTATTCCTACAGAAAACGTGCTGTGTCACCAACTGCCTCAATTGGGTTAATTATTTTAGCAGATATTGCTTAAAATCAAAGTACCTATACTGCACATTTCTCCTCTTCATTCTCGCTCATACACACACAGAGAAAGCACTCCTAAGAGTGGCCTCAAATATTTTTTTTCTTTTTACCCTTTCCACAATATTTGCTCCTAGCCAAATTTACAGAACAGGATCATCTTACAAGAACGGAAGATAGCACTTGTTTTTTGCATCTTAGATTTTTGTGAATTTTCCTTTCTGTTTCAAATGCAACAACAAAATCACAACAGAAGCCAAGAATATGTGGTTTCTGTGAATGTTTACATTTTTCTGCAAAGTTAAAAAAATATTTAATAAACATTTTAAAATTATACAATAAATGATGAGCACTGTATATTTTTCAGCATGGAAAGAAAATTAAGCAAAATGAGAGTTACACAATCACACGGCATAACTGAAGCAGTTTCCATTAACTCATTTAGATTCCACCAATGCACTAGCTTAAAAAACCAAAGGTGAATATGCATTCATTATAGTTTAATTTTTAAACAAATAAAAATTACTTCTGAATAGTGTTTGAAATAAAAAAAAAACCAGTCACCCAGGATGACTTAAGAAAAATTAAAAAGTGAAATTAAAAATAGATGACAAATTCTTATCTGTTTTGTTTTGCTTTCCAATAAAAACTAAATGCCACACAAAATGAGGGGAGTTTAAAATTGTTATGCATTATAATAATTGCTTTGTAATTAGAATACTTAATCTTTTAGAAGAGCTTATTACCTGTGTAGTGCATCCATCTGCACAAATTTTCCAGAATTCCCTCAGGTAATTAGTTTTATGAAATATTACTGGATGGTATGTTCTCCTTCACCATTACACCCAGGATTTTATAAAATACAAGCACTCTTACCACAATGTTCTGTTGAGAAATGTAATTAACGAAAATATTGTATGATATTCATGTCAAACTTTACTTAGGCAAAATGCATATAGAGCCTAACTATTCGTAGATGACCTAATTAGGCAAAACAAATTTATTTCACAAATCTTGAAACCATATTCCTTCTCTACAACACACATTCAAGGCCTTTGGAAGCATTAAATTCTGTTTTAAAACTCACAGTTTCTCAATATTCCCTATCATTCAGTGAATCTATAAAATGATCCAGGATATTTTCCTTCAGCTCAATTTCTTTCTTTCTTTCTTTCTTTTTCTTTCTCTCTGTCTCTCTTTCTTTCTTTCTTTCTTTCCTTTTTTAAGAGAGAGGGACAGTGAGAGAGAGAGAACCAACTTTATTTAGTTTTTAGGTGGTTTTGGTTGCTCCAAAGCCTCGTTGTGTACGAGGTGCTGGGATTCAAACCTGCATTCTCATGCATGCCAGGCAAGCGCTGTAACCACTGAGCCACTGTTCCATCTCAATTAAGCCCTCTTCTCTCTAGTCCTCTGGAGCCAGCCCCACCTCCCTACTGGCTCCTATCTGTAATATCTTCATTACTTGCTCTTTTGGAAACCACAGGATCTTCCCAAATCTTTTCTTCATCAATTGTTTACTCAAGGCACATATGCTGCTGAACTCCTGCCATAATTCAAAGGAAAAGAAACAATTTCCTTCTGTTAGACTCCCATATCATAGAGTTTTCTTCTCCCTTAATATTAATTCTGAAGCCTACACAATTTTTTGCCTATTAAATGCCCTACCAATGTCTAGAATTTATCTGTGTATTAGAATCTTATACCCTTACACTGTTTCTCTTAGCACTAAGAGAGTTATTTCCATTTTAAAGGTAACTATTACTACAGTATTGTAATATATCAATTAACATTTTGCCAAGTCAATAACCTAAATATTCAAGACTAAGGTAAAGGCAGAATAAGTTTTTATTTGCCAGACTCAAAATTATAATTTGTTTTCCCATTAAGAATGGCTATCATGAGAAATGATTGATTCTGAGAGTAGGATATTTACTAAAGCCACTATCACTTCTAGCCAAAGCAATAAGACAAGCAAAAAAATTGAAGAAAGATTCATTAAAATTTTCTTAAATCAATTAATTTAATGCACATCTACTAAGTATTCATATCTTTGATAAACAACTTGAAAAAAATACAGAAGAAATAGAAAATATAATAATTTTGTTAAACTGAGTGTTTTCATCAAGGATAATTATGGCCACCTAAACCAAATCTTCACAAACTATATGATCAACAAGAGGTGATAAATAATACAAGACCCACACATTTAGCATTACCTGAAAATACCATAGTTTTCAAATTCCTCATAAGAGATAATACCAATTTCAAAGTTCTACAGAGTTTCATTGTTGTTGCATTTACAAATACAGAGGGTGGAATAAGGTGAATTGAGATGTTTCATGAAAAAGATTGGCAAAGAGGAAAGTGATAGATAAAGTGCAGGGGAAAAAACACTCTCAAAAAGGTAAAAATCCAACCTTAACTAATAAAATGCTGAACACAAATCCGAGACTTGCTATGCTACATCTATACCTCAGGGAAAAGGTTTGAAAATGAAAGATATTGGAAGTGGCTACCTCAGAAAAGCAATGCTTTGAGTGGAGAGCCAGATAAATACAGAAAACATGGTGACCTTTAGAGATACGGAAGTTAAAGCAAAATAAAAAGGAGAAATATCCTACAGAAATTAAAGAAATAAAATGCACCTCTCTCTACTCCCACTGCCACCAGCATCATCCAGTAAAGAAAACGTACTTCCTAGTACTAAAGAAGAGGGTACTGTTGGAACTAGGATCAATGACCACAGAATGACTAGGAATAAAATATAAACAATCCAATTATACATAAAGATCCTAAAAGATAAAAACAAGCAAAGAAAAATGACCTTCAATTGAAAATTCTCCCCAGTAAACAAGACAGAAGAAAACCGTTACTAACCTCCAAATGAATTAAATGTTTTAAGCAACCGTTTAGAAAGATTTCTTTCACTGATAATAAATCTGAGAACTAAAAATGAACATAGAAAAAAACTAGGAAGAAATGTAATAAATATTGCTGAAATCTATAAAGAAACTGAAGAAAAAGACAAAACCATCTCATACATAGTATAACGTGGATGGACCTTAAAAACATTGTACTAAATGAAATAAACCAGACAGAGAAGGGCAAACATTGTAATGCTGCACTTAACAAGATAGCTAGAACTGGCAAATTCATAGAGGCAGAAAGTAGAGATCATCAGGGGCTGATGGGATGGGTGTATGAGGAGTTAGTGTTTAATGGGTACAGAGTTTATATCAGGATGCTGAGTAAGTTTTACCGTAGATAGTGGTAATGATTATACAACATTATAAATGTATCTAGCACTACCAAGCTCTACACTTACAAATGGTTAAAATGCTAAATATTACGCTATGTATATTTTACCAAAATTTAAAAGATCAAAAAGGAACATATGTAGAAAACTAAGCATATGATTTAAAAATACATAGAAAGAGACACTAGAAACCCTGAAAGTGCTCTTCATGGCTTAAATCCAAAAATCTGCCACATACTTTCCTGAAAACAAGAAAGCAAACAAACGAAACTCAGAAACCTGTTTTCAGAAAGAGAAGACTCTTGGATATGAAATATTTATATCACTTATCATATGTTATTCCTTGTTAATGTTGATCTAATTAAACTGTAAATTCTTTTAGATTAAAAGCCATCAGTTGCTTACCTCTATACTCCAAGACCTATTACTATATAAATAAATGAATGCTGGAGGGATAGAGTAATTGGACTAGGACTATAAGCAATTTTTTGTGTTAGAAAGTGAAGTCTGAAAGAGGCAGAGGAACGTTCATGGAGAGGTGTGATCTGAGCTGGAAGGATGTAGAGGGCTTGGAATGGCCGAGGATAAACTGAGGACCCACTGAAGTGAGAAACAGGATTTAAATATACAAAATTGTTGTCTACAGCCACCATACTATGCAGTAACATATCAGAATTTATTATTTCTAACTTGAACTTTGTCCCTGCCAATAAACATTTTCCCACACTACCTGCCCCACCTACTGACCTCAGCCCTGGTAACCACCATTCTACCTTCAACTCCTCAAGATCAACTTTTTTAGATTCCACATATGAATAGATCATGTGGTATTTGTCTTTCTGTGCTTGACTCATTTCATTCAACATTTAGTTCCATCCATGTGGTTACAAATGACATTCTTTTATATGACTGACAATATTCCAATGTATTATAAACCACATTTTCTTCATCCATTCATGAATTGATGGGCACTCAGGTGGTTTTTTTCTTAGCTATTGTAAATAGTGCTGTAGTGAATGTGGGTGTGCAGATATCTCTTGGACATACTGATTCCACTTCCTTTGACTATATACCCAGTAGCAAGATTGCTGGATTTTCTGGTAGTTCTATTTTAAATTTTCTAATGGAAACGCCATACTGTTTTCCATAATGGCTGTACTACTTTACATTCCCACCAACGGTGTACAAGGTTCCCTTTTCTCTTTATCCTCACCAGCCCTTGTTATCTTCCATCTTTTTGATATTAGCTGTTGTTACTGGGATATGGTAATATCTCATTGTGTTTTTTGATTTGCATTTCCCCAGTTGGAAAATATTCTAACTGAAATTTCAAGTACAAAAAGAGAGGTCAATAAAGGTTTTAGAGAGTAATAAGAAACCTCTTTCAGGAATGTAGTCATTAAAATAATTTCCTGTAATCTCTTCCACTAGAAATAAACCCTGGGAGCGTCTGGAAATGTAATGGCTTAGGAACACAGTGCACTATTTTGCAGACAAGATTGCCAGCCATAGATGTTGATGAACATGCATAAATTTTATTTCCAGGAATTCAGCCAGGGATATAAATGAGGAAGTTACTAGACATTGATGACTATGGGTCCTAGGTCCACTTTGCATACAAACATCCACTTCTACATTTTTTCCCTCACTAGTTTGAGAAAATAATGAGTCTTGATTTATGATGTGTTGAAATCAAAAGATGCAAATTAAAAAAAAAACAATTTGCAAAATCCATAAATAATCCCATTAATTATATGCTCCTGAACATAGCTTTAAAAATCTGGAGAAATATACATCAAGACTTTGATAGTTACCTCAAGTGGGAGGTGGGTGTGGAGGATGGCAAGGACAAGAGAAATTTCTTACTGTGTTCCTTATACATTTTAATAGTAGCAGAATTTACTGACATTTAAAATGCACTAGACCCTTTTCTGCACATAGATTTAGATGTTATGATTCCTGTAATATTCGTCTAAACCTCACATGGTTTATATCCATTTTATAAGTGGGGAAACTAAGGCCCAAAGAAGCCAAGCAACTCTCCCAAGGTTATGCCACTAGGAAGAGAGGTGGAAGGGCCAGGATTCCAGCCCAGGTGCAAGGGCTCTACTGCTGAGCCTTCAGCACAGAGGATCTGACACTCCAGAACTACAACGCAAAAAGCCTGGCACTCCCTTAAAGGAGCTGTTACTAATGGGACCACGCAGGAGTTAATTCAGCCAGAACTACAGCTCTTCACCTAGGACCTGCTGCTGTTTCCAGTTCCCACCCCTGATCCTGGTTGATCAAGCCCAGGCCAGGGTGGGACAGGCCATTGGGGTGTGGAGAGTGCAACATGTGACCAGGCTGAACCATCAGAGCGCCCTTCTCAAGTCCTCAGCAGGACCTGGAGAGGAGTGCGGCCCTACCAGGTGGTGGAAATACAGTAGACTCAGGAAGTGTCAGAGCAGCCTAGTTTCCCACTCTGTAGAGGACACACAGTGAGGGAGAAACAAGTCAGCAAGAAGAGGAAAAAGATCAGGAGGGAGAGAACTGCCTAGTATCCTGGAGACTCAGACTGGCTTCTACCCAAGGCCCCCACTGGGAGCCTGCCTCCCCCGCTGGGTCCTTCCCCTCTCCTGTCGGCCTGAGAGTGCTCCATTATCCTTCCTACACACTTTTTTTTTTTTTTTTTTTGGCTTATGCCGCTTGACCTGCGTTCTGACTGTTTTTACCTCTACTAGTTTGATCTGGCTGCTGCATGTAACAACAGCATGTTCCTGTTAACCAAGTGCAAAGGGAACTCTCCTAGTACTTCGATTAAGGGACCAGGTTTCAACTTCTGATGCTAAATAGGTTTCATGCGGTATCATCAGACAACAAAGAAAACTGCATATTTACTTTAAAGAAATGAATCTAGCATTTAAAAAGAGCTACTGCTTCATAGAAACATCTATTTTGGACCATTAGCATGGTTATTTTAACTCTGTGTCTCCACAGCAAGCATTAAATTAACTGATGCTTATTTTACTCCTTTGTATGAAGCATTTTACTTCATTTAGTATCATTCTTCATAACAAAGGCCATTTTAGATATATGTATGTGAATGTAAGTTTTATGTTTTCATAAGATTGTATTTAAACTTTCAAAACTAAAAACAGACCTTATCAGAACAGATTTCCCAACTTCTGATTTTTTTAAATGGTCATGAAAAGCTATGTCACTGCCATATTTACTTCATCTTTTTCCTGCTCACCATCTATAGAAGGAAATCTTCACTGCCTTTCTCTAAATTATTTCTCCCCCAGGAGCTACTTGATCTTCTCTGGAGCAACAGAACAATACCTCCCCTAAAAGCTCAGGTCAGAACAGTTGAAGTGGTACAAACGTCCCTTTTTCCTAAGGAGCAAGAGAGCAGGTGGAGGTGTGCACATGGAATATATGAGCTAATCAAGTCTTGAGAGAAAGGGGGTGGTGTGTTTGGAACCTACAGAGCAAGACAGTAAACTGGAGAACCAAATTCTATCCTGTAGTAGCTTCAAGTACTAAACTAATTCTTTAAGATACAGGCGAATAATAAGTACATTAAATGGATTCTAAAAATTAAGAAATGGGTAAAATAGACTCTAAGTCACAAAGAAAACATGGAAGACAAGAAATTTAGCATTTATTGAGTGCTTATTACACCACATACAGTATACTATTATGCCAGTTGCACTACTGTGTAAACGTTCACAATAATTTTTTTTCTTCCACATTTATTAGAAGTATATTGCGATACAGGATACAGATGAGGGGGAAACATTGTCAAAACTGTAGCAATCAATGTGTATAAACTTTGATAACCAGGGGTAATGCTAGCACATAGATAAGCTACTATGGGTTTCATCTATTGCAGTTTCCCCAGAAGAACTCATGTGTTAAATGGGTATCTAGTGTAGGGAATAACATCGGCTTCTGGAATGGTTCCCCCATCTTCCCCATCACCAGACTCCTATGAGTTCTTCGTATACCCTCCCCCCTCCCCATCCCCTTTCCTCCACCTCCAAGTTACCTAGGGAGCTTTCGCCCCTGTTGCACTGAAAGTCATTCAATTTGAGGCTTTGTTAGGTCAGCCATCTGTCCTACTGCTTCAACATAAATTCTAGTATCAACAGATGAGAGAAACCATTCGGCCCTTAAGTCTCTGAGCTTGGGAGACTT
>PVKS010012540.1:0-53461 GCA_004027875.1 Aplodontia rufa
AAACTGAGACACAAATGAGTGGAGTAACTGGCCCTAAGGTCCTCTCCCTTACTAATAAATGATATTTTCATATCAACTAAAATCAGCCTCTTGACTTAAAGAGTTTTGGTTATCATGATTGCAGGAAAAAAATTAGAAAATTATTGAATGCAAGATTTATCATAATAAAAATAGGAGCAAGACTCTTTTGTGCCACATTTAGGGATAAAGTACATTTATTTGTTGACTCACTTAGCAAACACTTCTGTACTGCTGAAATAGAATACCACAACCCAGGTAATTATGCAGAAAAGAAATTACCGTCCTTGGTTCTGGAAGCTGGGAAGTGCAAGGTCAAGAGGTCCATGGCTGTCCAGGACCTTCATGTTGCAGGATCCCAAGGTAGAAGGCGAAGGGCAAGGGAGCAAGATGGGGGAAGGGGCCAGACTCATCACCACCCCCTCCCACCATGACAGCATCCTTCACAAGGGCCGGCAGCCCAAGACCCAAGCTTGTGCAATTTGAAGGACGTGTTCCAATCTCAGCAAACACTGGCGTCCCTGGAAGTTTTGAATGTGTGGTTGAGTCTGGTCACACCAAAATTTCCAAAACATTTCAATGGCTTCTAGATACACAATTTGAGATGTCTGGAGTGTTATGATACCAATGCCCATGAACTCGTTGTCACTCAGGCTGCTAAAACAGCTCATTACGATTCCTTCCCTAAGCCACGTTGAGCAGGAACTTATCATCAAGAGGCGTAAAAATACCCCTTAATTCACTCGCCTGCATTTTTTTCCTATAAAAATGTTCATGTTCATCTGCCAAATCAGGACTGAAGTTGAAAGCAACTTATCTTTAAACACTCAAACTATTTTCTGACTTGGGGGAGTTCTGCGTCCTTCTCAAGCATTCATTTGTTTGTTGCTTAGAAAAAAGCCAGAATTTGGAGGTCCAGCGTCACAGTACTGCTAAGAGACTAAGAGTGATGGGTGACATTGACATAGATTTTATATTCTGTATTCTTGATATGGCCAATTCAAATCCTCTCTGGAGTGGATTAAGGAATTAGATGTGAATTTGAATCCAACTTCCTCCCTTTCTTGTTGTGCTACCTTAAGAAAAGTCATTGCAAGTCACAGAGCCACATCTTCAGCCATACAGCGTAGGTACCCCCTAAGGCCACCGTGAGGATATGTGGGCTATTTTGAGCAAATTTCCAAACAAGTACCTGGCACACATCACACCAACAGCGATGTTGCTTTTCATTCTAGAACTTGTATTTGTTTTATTACTTTAAATTATACCATCCCATAATCCTAGAAGCTCTAACTTCCAGATGCCACACTGCCACCATTTCAAAGACCCCTGAGAACTGGTTGTCGCTTTGGTGCTTCAGAAGCAACAGCATAGTAAAATTTCATCTCTACTTAATTTTGGTCACAGTTTTCATATTCTGAAGGTAAAACGAAGTCTCCAAAGCTTGATCATTGATGGGCCAAAAAGAATCTGGAAGATTCCGGGAGACATAACTAGAGACAACAGTCACCATCCTCAGGGGTGACATCCAATAGTGCAGTTCCTTGCAAAGTGCTCATCCCAGTCACCAGTGCCTCCTGCTTACCTCCCTTTCTGATGGAAAAACTCAAGTTAGCCCTCTAAGGGAGAAATGTTCCACCTTGTCCCCTAGAGGAACGTTTCATGTGGGCCTGGAGGAGGTGGGTTTGCCTAAAGCAGTTTCAAGACTGCATGAATTCTGCCTCTCCACAGCTCCAGGTCTGAACAGAGACCACAGTAAATCCATAGTGCACCTTTTTAGAGTGAGTTAAAAAGCTTTTAAGGAAAATTAATTAATATAAAATATTATAAACAAGCAGTGGAGAAAAAGAAGGGAAATTTGGCATTACACATCTTAGCATCTCATCCCTGTGTGAAGCCAGTTTAGCTGTTGGCCTACCTTTCAGGTCAGTAATCCCAGCTTGGAAGACAGCTTCACACCAGTGGGAAAAAAGAGTTTCATGGGCTTCTTTTTCATTTCCAATTGGAACAGGAGGTTTGATAAATTTGGAGAAGGCCCAAAGAACAAGAATAGTATGCTTTTTACTTTTTCTCTTAGAGTATTATTCAAGAAGCGAAAATATCCCTTCTCTATTAATGCTTTTCTTAAATCTTCAGGCCTTAGGTTGCAACTTGAAAATATCATGGTAGCACATGAGATAATCTGCTTAAAAGCTTTTAAAAAGCCAAAGTAGAGAAAAGAAAAAGATTTATAGATGAAAGCCCATAAATACTTGTAGACAAAAGAATTTCTCTTGACTTGATTCCAGAGGCCAAAGCTTAGAGATGGCTGACGAGTTCATGTGATCTCTTTGTAGAATTTTCTGGTGGTAAAATAACAACATTCCCCCTCACCTGAGGTTGTCTGTGGGGTCCCTGGTTAAGGAAAATCTGGTCAATTAACATTCTCAGAGGAAGAGATTTAAAACCAGTGGGCAAAAGCAAGTCCTTTGTAAAACTCTAAATGTAACAGAGGACCAAGGTTTTGGATTTTGCTTTGATTATAGGATAAATAGCAATTTTTTTTCAAGTTTGAGCTGTTTTCTAAACTACACCAGGTTTTGGAGACAACTGATCTTTTTTTCCTGTAAGTGTTATTTGTGAGTGTTGAGTGTTTTATATTTCCCATTCCTCAGTGATGATCAGAACACTAAATAATGTGAAGTTTACAAAAATAACACCCTATTTTTTCTCATGCATCAGCACCATGATTTCAGCTGAAAATCTGTATCTTTTTTTTTTTTTTCATGAATCTGAAAGGAATCAGTCTGATACATTGCCCTGGGGTTTGCTTTTGAATTGCTGTGTTTGGGTCCCCACCAAGCACGCCCATTCACCCATGTCCACTTTGCATCAGTCCTTCCCAGGTCTGCGGCCATGAGCTCCTGCCTCCAAGGTGAATTTTCTCCACCCCACAATTGCTCTGCACGCTCATCACTTCTACCAGGAAGCCCTTTCCCTAGCAATCAGGCTCTTTCTAGGCGTTGGTTGGCCAGAGGAAATTTACTTCCTTAATGATCAAGTCCAAGAGCCTTTGGAACTGACTTAACTATTCCTAATCTGATAGCCCCTTCTACAGATCAACCTGTGAATTCATTCACATATTTTTATTTCTATCAATCGTAATAACAGTTGGTTAGATAAACCAGCATCGTAATTTGTTTTCCAGTTAAAACCAAACCCTGAGGAAATGGACATTATTAGAGTCAGCCACGTCCTCTGAGCCGTCCCTCACTTGGCACTCGAGTGTATTCACATTCTCATGAAAACTGGATGCAGGGTCCCTGAAACGCTCCACATGGCCCGACCTGTTCTCCAGTTGTCTCTTCCAAAGGACGAGTTGTCTAAAGATAAGGAGGCTTCTGAAGTGTTCAATTTCTGTAAAGTGGAAATTCTCAACCAAATTGTAGAATTGGCAGTAAGACTCACATGGCTGTGTTTTGTGTGAGTGAAGCCCAAGTTCTGTCTGGAGGAGGCACACTGAGCACAAGTTTAGTGAGATGTGGACACGCTTGCAGCCAGCTGCTGAATGGGAACCAGCGAGGGGGGCTCAGAGAAGCCAAGCAAGCTTGGAAGAAGTCCAGAGGACAGAGCCAGCACAGCTGGAGGGAGACGGGACACGGTGCTAACTGAGTTCTGGCCACGCACACTTCACGCTGACAATCCTAACAGGAGGGCGACCCTCCAAGTGCCATCCAAGGGTATCATGGTGCATAGTGGTGCGGAGCCCTAATCCTGGAAACAGGAGCTTGCTTCATGAAAAACAATTGTCATGGAAGAATCTCAGGTCTAAAACTTCAAGCTCTATAAACCTTGAGCATGCAAAAATCAAAACTATTTAAAGACATATCATTAAAACTCAAAGACAAAATTTTTTAAATATTCCAATTTTTTAAAGTGCCTCTGACAATACAATTGATATTTATAAGAAATACTCAGGGGCTGGAGTGGTGGCTCAGCGGTTACAGCACCTGCCTGGCATGCACAAGTACTCAGGTTCGAACCCCAGCACCACGTACACAACTTAGTGTTGGAGCAACAAAAGCCACATGAAAAACTAAATAAAATTGATTCTCTCTTGCTCTCTCTCTCTCTCTCATCTCTCTCACTGTCCCTCTCTCAAAAGAAAGAAAAAAAGATTCCTTTGCTTCATAAGTTATAGGATTGGGTTGCTTAGAAAATTATGATAAAATATGTCAGGATTTAATCATTTTAATTCATTTTCATCTTGTGCCTCATAAGTCCACAATATTTTATGAAGCTTTGTCTTTTTTAGTTGCTAATATTAAAGCAATAGGGAATTTTTCCCTTTTTCCAAAATTTATTATAATAACAAATGACCTTTTTTTAAAATCCCCATGCTTCACCTACTCTCTGCCCTCACCCCAACTTGCAAAGAATTTTATAAAACCAGGGGACACCCTTTTTGAGTATTTCTACTTTAAGGATACCAATTCAGAGATAATTCAACAAATTGATACATAAATAAAGGTTATTCTGGCTTTTTGTTAAAGATGTTTAAAATGCTTTTTATTAACTATAACATTACAAGATTTTATTTTCATATTCTGTATTTCAAAGTTAACTAAAGCAAATTTGCTCCCTTCCAAATTCTAGTCTGTGTGTAGATTGTTCTCCTAATAATCTTCACAGACACCAGACTATTCTTTCAAACCTTCACTTCTTTTCTATCTTATTCCTATGACCAGTAACACAATCAACACTGTTCTAAACTAATTTGGGTTGGTTGTTTTTATTTTGGTTTGATTTTGTGGTTCCAGGTATTGAATCCAGGGCCTCATAGATGCTAGGCAAGCATTCTAAGCTATATCTGCAGTCCTTTGTTATATTATTATTTTATTTTGAGACAGGATCTTGCTAAGTTGCTAAGGCTGTCCTCCAGCTTGCAATCCTCCTGCCTCAGCCTCCCTGGTAGTTGGGATTATAAGTGAGCACCACAGCTCTAATTTTGTTTTTAAGAAAGAGAAATTGGTACTTTTTGAGTTTCTTCCAGTTAAACAGAGAAGCCACTGTTATATAGAACAGTGAATCAAGAATCACTTGAATTCCAGTCCCAATACTATTAAAAAGAAAAGTGTACAATCATGTAACTATCTTTCTAAACTGCGTGGACTAGATGAAATGCACCAGTCCCAGGACCATAAGGATCAGAAGAGCTGATGCAGGCAAGAATACTCAGGAAAGCATTAGTGATGTACATTGCAGACCATCATTAAAGGTATTAACATTATTAAGGTCCTGGAATTTCAGATCTCTTGGTGAGAATCCTACAAAGAATAACACATTGTTGTTCAAAAGCAACCAGGAAATCCTGCAAGGAGCTTAGCTGTCCACATTCATAGTTTCACTATAATTGGCAGAAAATGGCTAGACCCTTCCATGTACTGATATCGGTGTCTCTGTAGGATGGCAAATTGCATGATCTGGACACTCAAAGATCATAAAGTGCAGCAAGAATGCAGACCTCAGAGTCACATATTTCATGGCATGCAGTCTGTCACCAGTCATTCCAGCACGTCAATCAAACACACTTGAGATTAAACAAGAGTAGGTTCCAAAGCGTCCTCCTGAGATTGTTACTGAGATCCATAGCAAATAATGTTAAATATCTTTATAGAGTTTCCAAAAATAAAAAGTGACTACTCTACTCTAGAACATCATCTGAAATTTTCTTTTATCCCAGGGATTAAGAATCTCTCTGTCTCCTCTGCCCCATTATTAAGGATGACAACTACAGTTCAGATTAATGAGTCCAGATTTTTCTCATCTAAGCCAAACATAAATATTTGCACAAGTTCATACCCAGTCACTTCTTCGTTTTCAGAATCAAAATTAATAAGGCTGTAAGTAAAATGCTTTCTAAAACTTTAGTGTGGAAGTAATCTATAAACCCCTTATAAATAGGTCAATTGTAGTCCACTGACTTTTATAATTCCTTAATAAATATTTTCTAATAGAATCTTATAAATTCAATTAAAAATATGAATTAGGTCATGTAAATCAAATGAAAACAGCTGACCAAGTTATAAATCTCAAACAAGTTTACAGTTTCCCTTTCTCTGTTCTCTAGGCTAAAATGTTGTCTTCTGTGGCTTCATATAAGATCTCTCTGAATCATAAACCACATGTGGCTATTGTAGCACTTGTAATTTCCTTGAAAATATCAAAGACTAGTTCCGATTGTTTTATTGCTACAACTATAATGAATTTGCCGGTAGTCAGACTTCCATCTTTTGCCCTAATGTTCAATGTCACCGAGTTACCTATTTCAAGACTCTTCAGTTACCCAAATTCTTAAGAGTTCATGAAGCTCACTTAATCAAAATATCTCATGGTTGAAAGGGGTGTTTCTGTATCCCTCTCAAATTTTGTTGAACATCTTTTTTGTGCCAGACACTGAACTAAGTAGTTTTAAGGTACAGATATTATCACCTGTATTTTGAAGATGAAGAAACTGAAACTTCTAGATATTGTGTTTTGCCTCCAAAATCACACAGCTAGTAAGTGGCTGATTGGGATTGGAATCCTAGGTCCTGACACCACACCTGGTGCATTTCCTACCACATACACCAGCTCAGGTCCTCTTTGTAACATATTCCCTGGATCAGATCCAAATGCACTACTCAAGAACTCAGGACCATGTGAGGCAGCTCACTTGGTATCTGAACATTTCTGACCCCTGGGAAGTTTTCCCTCATTCTGCACTGTTGTCTCCACTGGGGATGGAGACTATTTTCATTAGAAAAAACAGGTATCGGACTCTGGATTCCAATTCCTGTGCCTTTTAGAACTCAGGAACATTGATGTACCTTCAAGATCCCCAGTTTAGCTTTCAATTGGGAAGAGGTCAAGGTGCAACTTTCTTAGGTTGTCCCAAATCCAGGTTCATCCAACACCAGCCACCACCACCCAAGTACACTTCCAACAAAAGCAAAGTCATGTGTCTGAACAAGGTCGATGCCAAGTCTGCCCTGGCCCTCAAGATCCGCCCTCTGGGTTTGTCTCCAAAAAATGTTGGTGATGATGTTGCGAAAGCACCAGTGATTGGAAGGGCCTGAGGATTACAGTGAAACTGACCATTCACAACAGACATGCCCAGATCGAAGTGGTACCTTCTGCCTCTGCCCCAATCATAAATCCCTCAAAGAGCCACCAAGATACGGAAGGAAACAGAAAAAACATTAAACAGCGGAAATATCACTTTTGATGAAATCGTCAACACTGCCCAACAGATGTAGCTAGAGAACTTTCTGGAACCATTCAGAAGATTCTGGGGGCTGCCCAGTCGGTGGGCTGCGAAGTCAATGGCTGCCACCCTCATAGACATTAACAGTGGTACAGCAGAATGCCCAGCTAGTTAAGAAGTACATGGGCTTCTCCTCGAGTGGTCAGCGGAGGCCCCAGCAGCAGAGCATATGAAGCACTCTGGGTGGCATTCTGTCCTCTATGGCGTGAGCTTGGAAGGTGAGTTTTGAATATGCTTGAACAGTCTTAGCCAGAAAAGATCTATAGTTCCGCACAGACACCCGTGGAAAGCACATATCACTTGGAATCTATGGGAGGGTCTGGGCTCGTGGAGCAGTGTTCAGAACCCACTGATACAGTAAAGAATTCTGACCACTGGGGGGGACCCCAATTTAAGAAGATAAGTAAGAACCTATAACCTAATGGGTATAGGAGGGTTTTGATAGTTTAAAAATCAAACTCTCCTCTACTGAAACCTTCATGGACCCTAAAACTAATATGCTCCAGTTTGTCATTATCAGCTTGAAGATTTTTCCTTAAAATCACTAGGTCTTCGCACCCATTGTCCTTCCCAAGCCCTGGAAGGTCTCAAAGGACCTGCCAGTTGCCCCTTACATGAGCGAGATCCATGAATGCTAGATAACACATCTCACCCAAGTTGTGCTGTTTCAGCGTAGGGCTGAGATAACCAGATGCCTGTCTGCATTGTTAAGGGCACCACACGACCCTCTCACGGCCCTGGGTTAATGGTGGACAGGTCTTCTCGCTGCACATGCATCAGGACTGGAATGAAATGAATATGGAAAGTGTGACCACATAAATTCTTCTGACATGAGAGACCACTTTAGATTGCTTTATAACAAAAAAAGGGGATTTTCAGGGTAAATACAAGCCATGCCCTGTGAGTTTTCTTATTGATGAAATTCATGCTTTGAATCTCTGATGGATGGATGCTGAAGGATTGCCATCCCTCCATGCTGGGCTGGAGACAGAGCTATGTGTAATGAGCTTCTGATGATTGGAATTCCAAAAGCCAATCAAAATGTAGAAACAATCAAAATAAATCCCTAGGTCCATTTTTTAAAGGAGATGGAGGGTGAAGCGGTTCCTCCCTAGATGTACAACTGCCACAAGAGGAAGGCAGTCCACAGTTAGGAGCGCGGGTCCTGGTGTAGCTCCAGCACCTTTGTCACCACTACACATCAGCACTCTGGTCCCAGTGTGAGCTTTCCTTCCACCAGCCAAAGGATGATGTAAAAATTATGACACAAATAAAATATTTATGCTCTAGACTGAGTAAAAAAATTCACAAATCAAGACGTAGCTGCAAGCACACTGGAATCCAGAGCAGCTGTCCCTCCCGTTTAATGAAACTAAACTGTGAATAGAGAGTGTCACCTGCCCAAATGCACCAGTACCCACCACAGGCCCAACCCCCATCCCAACACACAGATGCACATGGGTGTGTACACACCCACATACATACACACACACACACACACACACACACACACAAAACCAAAGGTGGCCACCGCCATTGCAAGGGGAAACCACTGATTTTTTAAAATTAAACTTTAGAAAAGCTCTGATTTCAGATGGAAGAAATTATGAAAGAGCAGGATGGTGTAAGAAATGTGCTTAAACACCAGCTGCTCTCCACTCAATGATTTCCTGCCCGACTCTTCGCCTTCTTCCCTGTGGCCTGCTGTTCTCCTAATTAGAGTGTGGCCTGCATCAGCAGGAGCGGGTCTGGGAGGATGGAGAGCTGGCCCTCTTGGACAGCTGAGTGTGTGTTGAGTCCAGGAGGCTTAGCCCTCACCCACCCAGAGCAGCGGAAGCCGGAGCTTGGCAGCTTAGGAGTGGGGGAGCTCCCGGGAGGTGCAGGGGACTTCTGTCATAAGAGACTGCCAGGGCACAGGGGCCCTCCGGGAAGGGAGAGGCAGGCAAACATGCCCTCTTGTTTCATGGTCTTGCTGGGGCCAACCCTGCATAGGCAAAAAGAGGACATTTTCCTCCTCTCTCTTCTGGCATTCTCCTTGCTGCTGAGATCCAGAGCGCAGGCTAATATATTAGCTGGAATTTAGTTACATGCTCAAATAAACCACCTTCAATTTGAACTGGAATATTGTGCTGTAGGAAAATGGATTCTGAATTCCATATATGCACATAATTACAATGTATTAGTTATCATTATGTACATAACATTAGCATATATAGTTTCAACATTTTTCCTTGAAATCGCATGGCCTTCACACCCAACACTTAAAAATACTGCTTAATATTCCACCCAAAGGGCTCAACAAGATTCATTTAACCTAAATCTTTAATAATTAATATTAGTTTCTTATTAATCCCTATTTCCCTCAAATAGGGAAACTAATGTCAACTTCTCTTCTTGGAATTATTTCCAATTTTTTACTGTATGTAATAGTGCAATAAATGTTTTTAGTGAGCAACATTTCAGTATTTTATGTTTTTCACTTAGGCTGGATAGTAAGATTGGGAGAGAGAGAGGAAGAGGGTATATGTTGTCCTTTTTATTGTTATCAAAATGCTTAGCCAAAAATGATCCCTTTACCTTCAATTTGTGCTTCAGTAAGTTCAGGGAGGAGACCTATTAAGGAGACTGTGTCAGCACTGAGATGCTGCTGGAAAAGGCCCTAGGGAACTGCCCTCATCTTCACCCGCCACATTTACTTGGTGAAACCACCTTGCAGCTCCGAAGTTCACCTGTTGATGTCCCAGAGGGAACAAGAGAGGGGATTCTTATTTTAACAGAGAGAGGGAGTAAGAGAGAAAGAATCAATTTTATTTCCTTTTTCATGTGGCTTTCATTACTCCAACACTTTGTTGTGCACATGGTGCTGGGTGGGGTTTGAACCTGCATCTTCACACATGCCAGGCAAGCACCATAACTGCTGAGCCACTGCTCCAGCCCCAGGAATAGGAGCTGACTATCTGAGTTCCTAAGAGACCGCATTAAAATGATTTCTGGAAGCATTTGCAGATCACATATCAAAGTGTAAACTGTATATACATGCTATTTAACCCAATTATTGCATCCAGAAGACCTAGCCTGGAGAAATGCTAATATCAGAGAAATATACATTTACAAGAATGGTCTTCACAGCATTTTTTTTCTTGATGACAAAATATAGGGTAAAAACTGAATATCTGTTAAGACAGATTATTTAATTGTACTATATAACCATCAGGAAGATGCAAGACATTTAGTCACATGAGATGTCCATGGTATATCATTAAGCTCAAGCAGAATAACAGTAAAGCATGATTGTGTTTACCTACAAACTCGTGCACCTGTGTCTGTGCTATAAAACACATCACACACGCACACACACACATGCACATGCAACATGAATGTGATCAGATTGCATATGGCAAAATAGACACATGATCCTTCCCATCTCTTGCCTAGATGCCCTGGTTACGTGTACTGGTAGAGTGGTGGGTGTGAGACCAAACAGTAGGGTAGAATAGTTTTATATTTTACTCCATAAAAGTTTATTTTTTAACAAAATTGGGTGTGGCTTTTAAAAGCAAAATTAAAATGGATAGGAACGTTTTAACGATCAGAAGTTCATCATTTCCCTATTTCCAAATGAAGAAAGGGGCGGGCATTCTCCCTCACCTTTCTGTGTCAAACAACGATAAAACTGAATGCTTTTCACCTCATTACTACTCGAGCCTCGTTTATGACCTGCCCATTTGTGCTCCTTGAGCGCATTTGTTTAACAAGTCATTCCTTCACTAAGCATTGGAGCTTCCAGTTCTTAAACACGATAGAGCAATCATCCCTAGTACCTTTTCTGCTCCCATAATCCCTGCAAAGAAATTCAAAACAATTAAAGATGTAAGTCCACTTGAACAAAGAGGATGGGAGATGACAGCAACATTTAGGAAGACAGCGAGCAAAGGCAGGAGTAACACCATCAACAAAGGGAGCTGAACCCGAAGCTGCACTCAGGAGCCAGCACACCAGTGGCTTGGCCCTCCAGAAAGCTCAGAAGTGGAAGAACCCAGGTCCTCAAAAGGACTAAGTTGAAACAGAAGGGTCAGCTCAGTCTCTGGGAGAAGCTGGCCTGCTCCCAACCCCTGCAGCCAGGCAGCTGCCCCAGTGCACACAGGGCGGAAGACCAGAGCTTACCGTCTGGAAGGCTGGACTCCAGGGCAGCCCACAGGGCCATCTTGTATCAGGGGACTAAAGTGAATGTTCTCATGGGGCTCCCAGAATCCCAGGTGCAAGTCTCCTGAGAGGAAGACTACAGCATCATTTTGAAAAAAAAAAAATAGTCTCCCTAGAGAGAAGGCCAGCAGATCCAAATGGGCAAGTCCTGTCACACTGCTGTGAAACCCACCCACCAGGAGGCAGCTGACCAAGATGCACTTCCTCCGTTTCAAGAGTGACCAGCAATTTGGTTCAAGTCTCTTGCACAACAGAGACCAAACAAACCCAAAGATTAATGACAGGC
This sequence comes from Aplodontia rufa, assembly GCA_004027875.1. Taxonomy (NCBI): domain Eukaryota; kingdom Metazoa; phylum Chordata; class Mammalia; order Rodentia; family Aplodontiidae; genus Aplodontia; species Aplodontia rufa. The sequence continues at coordinate 11,793 of PVKS010012540.1, forward strand.
GTTGATTAATCTTTGATGAAGGGAGACCCAGACAGCTGGTAAAGCATTCCTCCTGGATGGGGCTGCACCAAGGGATTGTCACTGACTCCAGGGACCAAGCAGGGAAGATCCGTGGCCAGGCGTCAGTCAACCAGCTGAGGGCCCAGCAGAACAAGAAGGCAAAGGGGAAACCGCACCCCTGACCATCAGAACTGGAGGCTCTCCAGCCTCTGAACTCTGGTAGTCACATCAGTGGCCTCCAGGTTCACAGGCCTTGAGTCTTGGACTGAGCTACACAATCAGCCTCCCTGGTTCTGAGGACTTCCAAAGTGGACTGAGCCATGCTGCCAGCATCCAGTCTCCATCCAGCAGTCAGGGGACTTCTCAGCCTCCATAGTCATGTGAGCCAAGTCCTATTACACACACACACACACACACACACACATACACACACACACACAGAGCTCTAACCTATTGGTTTTGGCTCCCTGGAGAACTTTGACTAATATGAAGAATTTAGCATAAAGATAATGTTGACAACAAATTTTTAAAAAAATATATCATTCACCTTTTCTGTTACTGTTACCACATATCAACTTGCTCCCAAAACGTAGTGTTTGAAAACGAAATGATCATTGCATTATCTGTAATAGTTTTTGTGGATCAGGAGTTTGGGAGTGTTTAAAGGGACAGTTCTGACTAGAAGTCCCTAGGGGATTGCTGGCAAAACCTGGAAGGGAGGAGAACTGTCTGAGCCTCCTTTTCCTGCCCCTCCTTTTTCTGCCCCTGAGTCAGAGGGGACAAAGCAGGTGCCACAACGCCTTCTGTGACCTAGCCTCAAGGTGGGTAGATGGAAATGGGGGATCCCAGGGTGTGAGAAGAAGGGTGCCCCAGCCCAATGAGACAGAGAATTCCCCCTTCCTCCACTTTGTGTTCTCTGTGAGTTCTCAATGGATTGAACGGTGCTCACCCCACTGGGGAGGGTGCATTTTCTTTAGTCTGTTCTTGCAGCTGCTCATCTCTTCCAGAAACACCCGCAAGAACTGTGCAGCCGCAATTCTGCCACATTTTATTAGTTCCAGCAAGTCTCAAGCCACCCAGATTCTAGAAACAGGATACTTGTTTCCACCTCTTGAAAGGGCAGGGGAAGCCCTGGGAAGGCCAGCACCAGGGGTACCTCCGTGTGGGTGGGCGCTAGCGGGCTGAGGGCTCAGACAGAACAAAAAGGCAAAGGGAAAAAAAGTTCACTCTCTCCTGGAGCTGGACACCCTCCCCAATGGCCTTGGACATCAGGACTCCAGGTTCTCTGGCCTTTGGACTTTGGAGGAGTGGCATTTTAAGCCATATGGAAACATTTGAGTCCTTAGACTAGCACGATATAACATCCATAAATACTGAGAAACGTAAATGCCACATTATAACGACACAAATAAAAATATAACAGGATAAAGTATTTTTATTCTTCTCCCTCAAAGCCAACTGATATCAAAAGTAGGAAGTAGAGGACCCAAAAAAAAACATTAATCTTCAACAAAACATGGAAATATCCGTTGCCACAAAGCACGAGTTAGGAAGATGCATGCCAACCATGTTCAAATTTGGATCAGAACGAGAGAGGAGACAGTGAAATTATGTTTCTTAACTTTGCTTGAAGTTTAGCAATTCCTTTACATCTCCTTCAGTTTCTTATTAAATACAAGTTTATTTCTTTTCATAAATGTAGCATGGGACATTGAAGGTCTTTTCATCTTTTGCGGTGTTTGAAATTTTTATAAGGAATACATGTCTTTTTAAAATCAATCTATTTGTTCTTTTCTTAATTAGACTTATTTTATTAAAAGGAACACACTTTTTTTTTCTTTTTTTTTTCCACCTTTATTAGAAGTATATAGCGATACAGGATACAGATGAGGGGGAAACATTGTCAAAACTGTAGCAATCAATGTGTATAAACTTTGATAACCAGGGGTAATGCTAACGCATAGATAAGCTACTGAGGAACACACTTTTTAGGTAAGGGAATTTCCATGGTATTCTTAATTATCCCCCCAAATTTGCAGGGCAGGGAGCAAATATTTTCCCATACTATTGCTCTCAGATAAAATATTAAGATGTTAGCCATACCAGCGTGACTACATTGTACAGACGGAGTGGTTTGGAGTTGAGTCACAGAGTTTTAGAGGAAGGTACAGATATTGGAGTCCAGCTCTGGTCTGCCCTCACAGCCCAAAGGAGGACCTAGGCCAACTTAGCATTAAGTAGAAAGGACATGATGCCTACAATCCTTTTACAAGCTCATGAAAATGGTGCTAAATTTTCTTTTAAAATCAGAAGAAAAAAATGAACTTTGGGACCAAAGAAATCATTTTAACATGTATTATTAATATTAATTTTCTACCAACATGGTAATAAAATGTAACTTTTCATGATATTTTATGGAGGCAAAGGACCATAAAGACAAACATGTCTGGGACCATGGAGTCATGATGTGGCCCTGATGAGGACTCTGGGACCTGACAAGATTTCTGTAGGTGGAGGCGGCAGAACCTAGACCAAAACCTGAGTCCTCTAACTTCCTTTCTACCTTGTACCTGCCAGCCTCCTTATGGCGGCTCCACACTCCTGACTGTTACCTAGCCTCACCTCCAGCTACTGGGTAAACTGAGTCTTCTCTGTTAGGTCAGCCCCTGCCCAGGCTACATTGTTCTTCATGAGCCAGCTCAGCTGATCTCTCATAGTTCCAAGCCCACTCCTGGTGATCCCCAGCCCTGGTTCTCATTCCTGCTGCACTCCCCAGAGTAACCTCATCTCCCAGAGGCTTTCTCTCAACGCCACCTCGTCCAAGATGTCTCCAAAGGTGTCTAGATGTAAAAGCATTCAACCTTTAATAATGAGCTATCTCATCTTCATCAAATCCATCTTATATATCTTAGTTTTCTCTAATCAGTTATTTTGTAGGGTCCTAGAGGGCAAAAGCTCTTTCAGGAAGCGTTCTCCAATAAAGCAGAACCAATAGGAATGAAGAGAATATATAGATAACGACAAAGATGCAGCTATTGACAGATGATGATGGTGATGGAGAGAAGCATAGATATCCAGGGGATTATTGTGGGGAATGACTCGTACAATTGTAGATAGATACCAAGAGGTCCCACAATCCACTGTCTGCAAACTGGAGGACTGGTGTTGTAATTCACTCTGAGTCTCCCAGCCTGAGAGCTTGAGGAGCTGTAGTACAACTCTCAGACTAAGCCAATAGCCTGAGAAGGAAGGAGATGGAAATGGGGGGCCCCAGGGTGTGAGAAGAAGGGTGTCCCAGCCCAATGAGACAGAGAATTCACCCTTCCTCCACTTCGTGTTCTCTGTGGGTTCCCAATGGATTGAACGGTGCTCACCCACACTGGGGAGGGTGCATTTCCTTTAGTCTACTGTTGGAAAGGCTCATCTCTTCCGGAAACACCCTAATGTTTTGCCAGTTATCTGAGCACACCTTAGGCCAATCAAGTTGACACATAAAATTAATCATCGTAGAAGCCAGGTTCTCACACTCCCAGAATATGATCTGCACCCAGCTGACTGGCAGAAATCTCCAACTGCACCCCCTACAATAACATGGCCCAGTCCTAACTTTCCTGGGTACCTGAAATAGGGTTGATCTTCCTTTCTCCGTCTCACATTTACACCCTCTGCGATGACTGTCACACTGACTATAAATTCCTTGTAGGTAGGGGGCTGGCATTCTCTCACCCCTGCAACCCTAAATCACAGTATCATGCCTGGAACAAACGAAGTGCTTGGTAAATATTTGATAAATGACCATTTCCTAGAATCAACGTTTAACAACTGAATTTCTTATTCTGGAGGTATCTGTTTTTAAGGTGAGTTCAGTGTCTCTCAGGGGCAGGCAGGAGACAGGAAAAAAGAAAACAAGAAAGCAACTTGAAAGCAAAATAAAATTGGTGCCAGGTAATTTCCATAGGGTTTTGAGTTGACCTTCCCTATAACTTTAATTCCTTCCTCACAGCATCACATTCACAGCCTGAACTATCTGCCCAAACTAGACAAGAATCCCACTTAAATGCAGTCTATTTCATTTCAGTTTGTGTCTTTGAAAAATAAAATTCTGCAAAGATTTTTTTCTACTTTTTCTTAGAAGCTATTTTTTTAATATTTCTTAAATTCAAAAAAATACATAGCAATGGGATGATTCCAGATGTGTGATATTCATCAAATGTTTGCATCAGAATTTAATATATGCTATAATTGAGACTCTAATAAAAATTATTTCAGGCACTTGAGAACCACTGTTATTTCTCCATTTTTATGGTGTCCCACACACCTCCTTTCTGAGAAATCACTAATATTTCCTGAGCAATTGAACCACAACAAAGAACATGGAGAGCAAAGGGAGAGCTTCTCAGGCATGCCAAGCATGTTTTCTTACATCCTCCTGACCTGCAGAATATTAGCGTTTAGAAATGGCTGCAAAGAGAGTAGTGCACTAATCATTTGACCTGTCATGTCTAATCAGTTTTATTTTGATCACTACACTGAATTACTATTGGCTTTGCAAACACTAATTAAAAATAAATGCAAAAACAGCATTTTTAAAGAGTTTCTAGAGGAGCATCGCATTTGCACACACATATAAAATTAAATTTCTCTCGAGCTGACCAATTTCAGCATCAACTGACTACTGATCCCAAGAGCAATCATAAATGATATTCCCTGAAATTTTTTGGTTATCAAGAAACTGCAAGGGAAACTGTATCTTAAAAGTACAGTTCAAACATTTTGCTTTTTAATCCCTAGACCTGCTAGGTCTAGGCAGTGATTTGCTCACTCCTTGATTGAATGTTCCTAAAAGGAAAAAAACTTTTAAACATGAGTCTCACGTGTCTTTATTTAGTAGTTGTAAACCTTGTGCACGTGCTATTGCATGAACATGCATCATAAAATCACACTCAAAGGGAAAAAAATCATTCTTTTACACCAAAAACTTCCCATGAATCCCACTTCAAGTAGAATTCACTTGTACTAACACTGGAAATGTGTGTCCCTGAACAAAAATCAAATTTTTAAAAATAATTTAGGCTTAATTTTATTTCAAAGTGTATCTGAAGTCTTGATCTGGAACCCAATTTTCCTACAATTGCTCCCTAGACTTTTAGATTATTTATCCACAGATGGATGACTACATGGGAAAAAATGCAAAGTGAGACCCTTGATGGATTGCAGAATCCTGAAAGGATATAGGAAAGCACAAACAAAGAGTCTTTAGAAAAGCGTACAGCACTACCCAAGGAAAAGGTCACCCAGCAAGAAAAATTCTCTATAGAATAATTCGTTTAAGTGCCAGAAACAGAGCCAAAGTGTTGATCCATTCTTTTGAACATTTTTTGCAGCAACACAGCAACCAATGTGTAAAATGGGGCATCTGAGTTCTAACAAACTGAGCTGCTGCCAGTAACAGAGCTCATCTTATCGGGAGACATTTATACACACATACACATATGTGTGTGTGTATGTACATATACATGTGGTTATAACAATAATGCATGCATTTAAAAAAGAAAAATTAAATGAAAAGAAAGCATTTCAGGGCTGGAGCAGCTGCTCAGAGGTTATGGCGCTTGCCTGGCATGCGAGAGGACGCGGGTTCAAACCCCAGTACCACTTACGTAATGAAGTGTCAGAGCAACAAAAGCCACATGAAAAACTAAATAAAACTGATATTCTCTCTCTCTCTCTCTCTCCCCCTCTCTCTCTTAAAAAAAAAAAACGATAGAAAAACAAACAAATAAAAGGGAGAAAAAAGCATTTCAGCAATCCCAAAGGGCTTGAGCCCTGTGACAGCGCCCCATATTCTACGAGTCACTTTTGGTGGCGTGGTTAAAGCCAGCTGCCTCTGGAATCCAAATCTATTGGAAGCAGGAGCTGCTCAGCAAAGCAGCTGAAACTCCCAGCTATCAAAGCTCGCTTAAAGCCAGGGTTCCCATTGATCTGTCTTAGAGGTTCTCCACATCCTGAAGAATAGAGATGGGATCTTCAAATTCCTTTTCCTGAAGCTTCTGGAAAGGCTGGGAGGCTATTTGTAGCTGGATGCACTGGAACCTAAGCCCGCATCTCCTTTTCCTGCAGAGAATCTGACCCAAAGGAAGCAGTCAAATGAGACTCCTGACTTCCACATTCAGGGGACAGTATCAGTTAGCTGAGTAGTTGATGGTGGTCAGGTTCCAAAGAGATAGGTCCAAGTCTGTAGCCACCAAGGCTGTGTCTGCTACCTGTGACCTGAGGCAGAGGTCTGTTCTGCCCTCTTAGAGCTTCAGATTAGGAGTGGGCAGCTCACAGAAATTTGTCTTTGAGGTGATAAGACTGGCAACAGGGCATGACCCAAGAAATAAAAACCCACAATGTGTTTTATGAAGGATGGCGGTCACCGTGAGCACGTGACCTGAGAGATCTTCACCTCAAGTACCTAATATAGATTAAGAATTGTCTTCAGTGCTGAAAATGACTCCTTCTCTAGGTGCTTTGTGGGAATTTTTTCCTGATACCTGAGATAAGTAAATGTCTGCCACTAACCCTCTAAAATCTCCTACCTGAAATAACAGCTTCCCTCCTATGTGGTTTTGAGGATTCTCACCTCATAAGCGGAGCATAAATTTTCAAGGTAATTTTGGTCCTATTTCTAGATACTCCCTTGGCCACCTCCTCAGATGTGTCCTTTCCAAAGTGGTCATCTTTTCAGATGTTAGGCAAGTGAACTTTCACAAGAACATTCCAGCCCCACCCATAGCATAGCAGATGATCAAAGCTTCCTAGGGTGTCGGTGTTCAGGTGCAGAACATTTCAAAATTCCTCTTCCACAGGACCGGTAGCCCTCTGTTCGTGCAGGAGAATGTTACATACAGAAAAGACAAAAAGAGTCATTTGGGAAGAAGGACAATCTCCCTTCCTGAGCCAGGGGCCTTTATATTAGATCAAAGCTTTGAAATATCTGGGCCTCCAAACTGTGGCTTTGAACAATCTGCATGGCTGCTGGAAATGGCAGAGCCTGTGAAGGATCCTTTCCTTTAAGAAGTCACAGCAGACTAGCACTAGAAGTTCAAAAATATATTCCCCTATGACCCAGCTATCCCACTCCTGGTTATTTTCCCAAAAGAGCTGGAATCAGCAAATTATAAAGATACAGCTTCATCAATGTTTATAGAAGCTCAATTTACCATAGCTAGACTATGGAACCAACCCAGATGCCCCTCTCCCGAAGAGTGGATACAAAAACTTTGTTACATTATACAGTGGAATACTACTCGGCCATTAAAAAAAACCGATATTATGGCACTTGCAGTCAAATGGATGGAGATGGACAAATTAAGCTAAGTGAAGTATCCCAATCTCAGAGACTCAAGGGCCAAATGTTTTCTCTCATTTGTGGAAGCTAGAATACATCTGGAAACAATATGTTAGATGGCTAAGCTAATAATAACCTCAAAATGTATGAATTTTTACACAAGCTAGGGGATCATTGCCTAAGGATACCTGGAGGCGTAGGGAGAGGGGCAGGGTGGGAGAGGGATTAGGAAGGATATCTAGGAGAATGGAGGGTGGGAATATAGGGGAATCATCACAGAAGGAGATCTCTGACCTCCAAGAGATATCCATTTAACTCAGGGGTTCTTCTGGGGGAATCACAGAATCACAGGGAATCCAAGGGGGACATCCATGACATGGCATCAGCCTTGGCTAACTATGTAAATGTACATTTGCTCTTGATCGTTTGATAATGATTCCCCCTCAATTGTAACTCCATATTCATCTAATAAAAAAAAAAAAAGAAATCACAGCAGGGTGTGTAGGGGCTATCTCTGGCCACCGGTCACGGCTAGCTGCTTTTGCAGTTCTGTGTCAAAGGACAGTTCAGAGAGCAAACCCGTAGGAAGCCAGGCTTGACATGTCACTAAGCAACAGATGCTCCCTGGGAAACCATTCAGAGGTGCTGCAGAAGGCACATGTGTGCTTATACACACGTGTATGCGTGATTTCTGGGGGAAACTATATACACACATGTGTAATGCATGCTTTCTGAAAATCGCACACACACATTTCTCCAAGAAAAACATTCTGAGGTTGAGCTTATGTCTGTGGAAAGAGTGAGAAAAAGGAAGGTTCTTGTAAGTATTGTTAATCTATTTAATTAAAAAATGAATTTATTTCAAGCAGAAAAAAATACGTCTATCTTTTTCCAGAGTTGTGCTGCCAAGAGGGGCCTGCTTGAAAAATCTTCAAGGGGAAAAGAAATCTTCTAATATAGGGAAAAAATATTGAAGCAAAATTTGAGCTGTCAGTTCTATAATTGAAGCTGTCTCCTCACTTGAAAATGTTGTTTTCATTGAAGTAGAAGCAAAGGGGGATTTGGAAAATGGCTCATGAAGTTAATTTCCCTGGACAAATTGCATACATCATACATGAAGATTATAAGAAGGACCTCACTGTGCTGGGGGTTCAGAGTCCAATTTTCAAGGCCATATGCACTAGTTTAATTAAGAGGTGGTCTCAGTTTGTTATTCTCTTATTTTTCCTGTCTCCTCTTCATTTTTACTTTTCTCCTTCCACCAAAGGCAAAATATAATAACTTCAATGAAAATCTCATTTTCAGGAACTCTGGATAATTCATAATCCCGAACTTATTTTTCCCAAATGTGCTGATAGCCAATTATATCTTGATTTCTTTGAGATGGATCTTTGCTTTTTGCCCAATATTTTATCTTTTTTGAAGAAACTATCCTCAAAAAAATTATAGATAATGATAGAAATACATCAACAAGATGCATGGGATTTTCTTTCTGGGAAAGAACTCCAAAAAGCATGACCATAGCTAAATTGGTCCATGAGACAATTAATTAGTGTTCACTCAAGAAGTGTACATTAAATGACTAATGTGTGCCAGGAGTTGATATTTTTTGCCCTCGAGGATCCTGTGGCCTTCTGCAGACCTATATGTAAACTACCAACTGTACTTCAGTGTGAGAAAACCTTCAGCAGTGTTATATTTTGAAATTATTGCATAAAACAATGAATGTTTAAATCTAGCTGTCACACAAACAAGGGGTGACCAGTGCAAAAGAAAGCCAGGATGGTCTTTTCCAAATAAGAAAGGAAGTGCACAAGGGTGGGTAATTAGGGGAACTCTGGGGGGTAAATCTAATTTTCAGAATATAAATATAGCACTTTGTTGGAAAAATTTTAAAAAAAGATAATGGCTAAAAACATAAAAATAAGAAAGAAAGAAAAAGAAAAAGAAAGGAAGCCCAGTGCAGGGATACCAGGCTCAGCTCCTAGCCCTAGGGGAGGCCAATGTCCTTTGACCAGTCCATTCCTTGGACTCTGTATGGCATCATTAGTTTTCAGTAACTTTTTTTTTTTTTTTTTTTTTTTTTTTTGCAAGAGACCTAATAAGGACCCACCTTCTAAGAATCCAGAAACCTGGTGACAACTATGCTGGGAAATAGTCAAGTTCTCAAGTTGCATGAAATAGAATACATTAGCTTCTAATATTCCCTATATATTAGAATATATTATCTGCTTCATTCAAGAAAGCAACTCCAGATAATTTCTTTAAATCTTGTAACCATCAAACCTGTCCACATGAGTCCATTTCCCATGTGATGAGTGAGCCCCCAGGGTGATAGCCTATTCTCACTAAAGCTGCTTGCCCCGGGTGGCAAGTCCTCTAAAGAAGGAGGAAGCTCTGATTGAAAGACAGGTCAGCACTGGATTAGAACATTGCAGAAAATCTCACGTCTTTTAATATAACAACCCAAGCCTCAGTGATCTCAACTACAGAATAGGAAACCTGGTGAAGTTTTCCTGGGTTCTGTGTTCTCGAAGGAAAGACTTCGGAGGAGACACAGAAAGAGCGCTGTGTGTGAGCAAGGAAACTTACACTAACCAAGAAGCAAAAGTCTGCTCCCAGGACATGAGCGTGCGGGGTCTTGAGCAGGAGGGACCCCAGAGTTCAGCAGAGAGACACAGAGCAGCTCAAGTAAGCAAACAGAACAGGCTTATTTGACAAAGCAAAAGTGCACTCCAGAGAATGTGAAGCAGGCCAGCCCAAGAGAGAGGGTGGCCCTGAGATTTGGATTCCGTCTGTTTTTACCTCCCAGTCTAGTCTGTGTGTAGTTCCCTCCCTGTCCCTAGGTCACATGGTTGGCAAACGGGATTGACGAGCAGTGTTATATAACTAGGCAAAGGGTGCACTGCTGTCCCAACATTCCCCTAAGAAAGCTGTCGGGACCAGTTTGACCAAGTGCTGTCTCCAGCTAGAACTGGGTTCTATCGGCAACTGAGCATGGCCCACCTGTGGCCTGGTCTTGGGGCCCCTCCCCTGGGTTCACCCCTTCCAGGCCTTGCTCGCCTCTGTACCGTCTCACAGTAGCATGCACCTCTAAGTGTTCCTGTTGAGGAACTAAGTCAAATGAGATAATGTGGAAAGTGACCCCTGAGATGCCACACAGGGAGTCGGACAGCAGCTCCTTTCTTCAGAGTGTGTTGATAGCTCCAACGCCAGCGTCCTCCCAGAATCAACCATCAATGGGAGGGTCCTGCTTGTGCTGCCCCCGAGCTGTGACACTGGATAGAGAACGGTGCCTGCCCTCAAGAACCTTCCTGGTTGAGAATTCTGTTTGGCTCGGGCAGATCAGCTGAGCAAGCAAAATATTGGAATGTTTCCTGGTAAGTGCGGGAGGCAGAAGCACACATGATGCAATTGAGCAGTTGGCACAAAGCAAGTAGGTAAGCAATAATACAATCCCTAAAGCAGTAGCTGCCCAGCAAGCTGTGAAGTCAGCAGAGCAGAGGAAAAATGAGACACACGCACAGGATCCGGCACCTGAACGGCTAAAGCTGTCCAAGTAACTCCAGCTGCTGCGTAGACGGGCTTCACCTCAGCCAACGCTCAGGGAGAAGGCAGCAGAAATCAAGAACATCCGTCAAGCTGCAAGCCCTGCAGTTCTTTGGGGTGTACCATTCTAAATGCATGATGGGAACTTGATGGAATGACATTTCTCTCAAGATGCTTATTTTGCAAATGGAACAAAATTAATAATTTTCAACTTTAAAAGGTCATTGTAAGCCAGCAAGTTGAAGAACTATGGCTATTCTAAACAAAATTAAAATCCCATTCACCCAACTCAGCTAACATTTATCCAGTGTCTGCTTGAGGCTGGGGCTGGCTGAGTTTATAAGACAGGGCTCTTCCCCTCAGAAGCACAGTCTCTTAAGAAGCTAGGCACATAAAGAAGGTGCTCAATGGGGAACTTCCTGCCCCACCCAGGCCTTCCCTTCCCTTCCTGTGCGGAAGAGTGGGCAATGGCCCTCTGTGCCCACTGCTGATCTGCAAGACTTGCTACATAGAAATGTGTGTGTGTGTGTGTGTGTGTGTGTGTGCGCATGCATGTATGAAGAGTCTCAAATGGTTTACCTAAATTACTGTTATATGTATACAAATACTTGTGTCCGTATATACATATTTTCTAGAAGTGGGACAGTAGCATTATATTAACACTGATTTTCTGCCTCCAACTTGCTCTCAAATGGTTCAAGAATTTGATATATATATATAATGTTAAAGTCTTAAATATATTTTAATTATAATATATTTACTAAATATGACATTAAATAAAAATATACTTTAAATTTTAACTATTTAATATTATTATATTATTAAATATGAATATTATTTTAAATTTCATATTTAATATTATATTATTATGTATACTGTGTTTACTAAAACACAGAGATACAGAATAAACAAATTCAGTGAAATGCTGAAAGTTAGGAATTGCAGATATGGAGGATATGGGAGTTATTTGTACTATTTTTACAACTCTTTTGTAAACTAGAAATTATTTCAAAGTATATTGTTCTTCTAAATTTTTCAAAAACAAGGATGCAAGGTCTCAGGACTCAGGGCTCCAGTCCTGCCTTCCTGTCCAGCACTACCTCCTGCTGCCCGTCCACCACATTTCATGTGCCCTAGTGCACAGCCACGGGCAGCCAAGGTTCTGCACCCTGCCACGCATCAGGGTGATCTGAGAGCAAATGTTGAGGCACACCAGGAGGAGGGACCTCTCCAGACCAAGTATCAGAATTCTGGGATTTTTTCCCCCTAAGTGGTGTTTTAAAAAGCACAGCCTGGCTTGGGAAGCTCCGTTCATAATGTCCTGAAAGCTCACTGTCCCAGCCTTTGAGTGCCTTGTCCAGTCTGTCCTGTAGAAAACCATGCATTTGTGGCGATCGACCGGGAGGCACTTTCTTGGAGGTGCACCCGGGCATTCTCGCAGCCCAGCCGCAGAGTGGATCCCTCCCCCTCCTGCTGCCTGCTCCCAGGGCCCCTTATCTATAGATCCCACCTGATGATGCACTTGCTGTCTCCCAGCCAGCTGCGCACTCCTTCAGGAAACGGTCCACCGCGCTTGCCCTTGTCATCAGCAGATAGGATTAAATGTAACCCAGGTGGCACTTGTTGCAGTAGTTACACCGCGGGCTCCGGCTCAGGGGCACCTAGGAGCAGCGCTTTCCACTACACTTGGCACTAAGGGAAGGGGAATAGGGAGAAGTGGGAGGGATGGGAGGAAGCAGGAGCAGGTGCTGAAAGCCCTGGACCAGTGGCAGCTCTCAGGGAGGAGAATGGGAGCAAGTGGAAGGGAGGGCCTTAGTCATTCTGCAGTGGAGTCAAAGGAAAGCAGAGGCCAGAGGGCTCCTGGACTCTCCTCCAACAGAAAATACAGGTGGGTCTCTGAAGAGCGTTCCAGCCTCCAGACCTGACCTCTTCCCTTGGCCTCGCCATGTCTGGGTGCCCCCCCCAACTCCAGCTTCGTCCTCTCCCCTCGCTCCTTCCCTCACTCCCACCTGGATGACGGCTTCTCCAGGCTCAGTCCAGAGCCTCCCCCACCATCTATGACAATGACTGTCAACCTGTCGGTTTCTGGCCCAGATCTCTGCCTCTGACTTCTCCACTACCCTGACTCAAAGGCACCTCTGAGCTGAACTCCTGACACCAGCACCTGCTCCTGACCCCCAACCCCACCAGGACCATCTCCATGTTCCAGGGTCAGGGGTTGTCACCACTGTGGGTCCAGAACCCCAGGGTTCTCAGCACTTTCCTTCAAGCCCCACTGCTAGCCTTCAGGTCCGCTCACCCTGCCCCCAGCTTGCTGCTTTCTAAGGACCAGTCCAAAGCCACAGTGTATTTCCTCTGTCCTACTCACTGCCTCTCCCAGGCTACTCACCCCTCTCCTCACCAGCGCGGTCTTTAAAAACTGAAAAGCAGTTTACATTATCTTCACTTAAAACCCTTCAGAAATTACCCATTCACTTAAAACCCTTCAGAAATTACCCAATGCTCTCCATGCAAAAACCAGGGCCTTCAAATGCCACGCCTTTCCCTCTAGCCTCACTACCAATCTCCCCCAAATTTTAGCCAAGTTGTCCTTCTGGGCATTGGTCTTCAAAATCCCCTCCATCTCTGTCCCCAGGGTTTTCACACACTCTCTCCAGTCCCCTCTCCTTCCCTCTCTCCTCCTATCCTCCTCTCCCCTGCCCTCCTCTCTTCTCCCATCCCCTCCTCTCTTCTCTCCTCTCCTCCTTTCTCTTCCACTCTCCTCACCTCTCTTTTCTTCTCCCCCGTCCCCTCTTGCCCCTTCCCCTCCTCCTCTTCTGCCCTCCTCTCCTCTTCTGTCCCTGGAATGCTTTCCCCACCCCTGGCCCCAGTTTGGTCTCACTTGCCTTCAGTGGTTAACTTAATCTACTCCCTACCATATCGCTCAGAGAAAGCACTTAGTAAATGTTTAGAAGAATAAGTGAAAAAAACTAGACAGAGGCAGAATTTGGTTCAAGGGACAGAGTCTTTAAGATGGGAAAGATTTAAACCCCACAACAATGAAAGGATTGGCCCAACCAGGGTCACATGGCCAGGGCTGAAACCCACATCTTTGGGTGGGTTTTTGATTCTGCCTCCACATGGACCATAGCACCCCCTGGTGAGGTTTGCTGCGGGGGAAACCTCATGTCCCTCGCTCTAGCCTTCTAACCTGTCAACCTCTGTGCAGCTTCAGGAGCATGGCCCAGGAAATTCCAGATGGAAACTCTCTTCCTGTTTAAAGTTGTTCAGTGCTGTTGCTCTTAACCCCCAGTGAAGAAGGGCCCCTGGCTCCTGCACAGCCAAGCCACAGCTCACTAATATGTTTAAAGTCATGTGTTGGCACTTGGGCAGCATGTGACATCCTGACAACTCAAGAGCCTTGTCTTTGGTATTTTTCCTCCATTGGACAGATTCACTTAAAGCACATTACACAGGAATCAACCTGGAAATGATCAGGCCTTTAGAAAGAGTGCTGGGAATTGGTTACAACAGATAAGTATCCTCCTGGGGACACAGAACTGGTAGAGGTGAACATTCACCCATCTCACGTCCAAAGTGTTATAGGAAATTGAAGAATATATCAAACAAACAAAATGAAAAATTCAGGAGGGAAATAGAGTGGTGCACTTGGGGAGAAAAAGCAGATTTCACTACTGTAAAGCCAGGAGATAAACTAGTTGTGTTTCAGGACAGCAGGGCTTTGGGGAAACTACCAGAAATGCATTTAGACCGTGCTGAGCTTCACAGATTGTCCTGGAAGGAACCAGGCCCAAGGCAGAATCATGATGCTCGCAGAGGTCAATGTCCAAGGTCTCCAAGAGCAGAATTCCGTAAAATACGCTGAAGTCCTTTATTAGACGACTAATTAAAAAGCAGTTAATGAGAGTGATCATCGTGGGCGATGGAATTCAGCTGGGGAGGAGCTTCATGACCCCCAGGCTGCGTGCAGGCCTGCCCCTGCCCCCTGGTGGTCCTGCTTTCCAAAAGGAAGGCCTAGATTCCAGCAGAAGCTGCACAGAGCTTTCAGCATGCAGGGGGGCTGGGAAGAGGTGGAAGAGAGCTTTGGGAGGCAGGTAGGAGTAAGCAAATATTCGAGTTTTACTTGTAGCAGAAAGTGATGCAAAGGAAGCCCACCACAGTGGCAGGGCAATAAATGTGCTTTGCTTGAATGGCTGGGTGGGTGCATGTGTGGGTAGAAGAGAGTACGCTAGATGCAGCCTGCAGAGCCTGGGGGACCTCTCTCCTCGACTCCCTATCTAGTGATGTCCTGATGGCAGCTTGAAGTCAGATGGGGTAGCAGCATTTACACCAGTGGAATTGGCAACAGGCAAAAACCACTGACCAGGTCTTCTCCCTCCCACAGAGCCAATCATTCAACATTGACCACACACTTCTGGGACTGTTTGGGAAAATTCTTATGGGAACAGTTCTATGGAGTTCTTATATTAAAAATAAACCTTACCATCTTTTATTGTTGCTCTTCTGTTTAATCACTAATACACAGTGGCATTCTTCAGTTATCTTTTATTACATGTCCAGAGTGGCTCAGCGTTTATGGACTCTCCTCACAAACCCACCACCATCATTTAAAACATTGCATCCATAGGGAAATATTTCCAAGTTGCAAGATACTGACTTTAAAATAAACTTTTGGAGAAGAGCCCATTTGTAATTTGGGGATTATCAATTCTCAGTCCTCCGGGAAGTTAGAGAACAACTTCTGATATATAGGTTACAAAACATATCCTGAGTAAAAAGGCAGAGGAAATAGAATTATTTAGCTTGAGGAAGGAAAAGATGAGAAGTAATTTAATTATGGGGTGAGTGCTAGCTGGTTTGTTTCGTTTTCTCTTTTCAATTTTTGTATTTTGTATTTTTCGTTATTCCTCTGTAAGCCTCAGAGATTTGATTAGATAAGGGGATAACTATCTTTATGCAATTATTCGGGGATGAAAATGACTTGTGCTTTTTATTTCAGACATTTGAAAGCTTCTTTTCCTCCATCAGAGATAATTGTTATATGATCTGTGTTAAAGACGATTAACTAGTTAAAACAGGGGTACTGTCACCTTTGTGATCCTAAGTCTGCAGATGGTATAATGTATGTACAGAAATGTGATATGGTACAAAATCTCTCTCATAGTATGTCTTAGAACGTTTCCATCCAAAATTTATCATTTTTATCAAAGAACAAATATTATAAAACTTGGACTATTTTATTAATATAAAAACCTTAAATCAAGCATTCGAAACCAATAGCTTTTGATGATCTGATGAAAGAAAGAATGTTATTTGGGGTTAGTTTAGCTAAATTAGTGTTATTTTAGTTATTCATTCCGAAGGGATAGAGATGTTACTACCTAAAACAGAATGCAGTAACCTGATTTGGCATTTCCTTAAAAACGATCCAAAACAATGCAATGACAGCTGTAAATCTGCCACTTGGAAGCTTAAACGATTCACATCACTCCTGGGCCTTAGCTTAGCAGCTGGTTTATGATGTGGTTTCAGAATAACACATTTAAGCTTGGTGTGTCCCTTCCTCCAAAACTGACATAAATCCATAAAGCTTTTTAGTGATGACTCTAAAATACACCAAAAGTATTCTCTGAGGCATATTTTTGGATTGTTTCTCTAAAATCTGTAGGTTTCTGACTTTCCCTTCTTGATCTGCCTTGGAACTGGCTGTCTCCTGTTTAGCTGATAAATGCATGATCTCACTCGACACAGGCACAGCTCCTCGGGGTGACCATCCTGCCTAATCCTTCCAGGTGTGTCAGTGGGGAGCCTGTTTAAAACACTGATTGTCAAGGTCCCCTGAGCCAGATCCTCCGCACTCACTTCTGGAACCTGGCCTAGGGGCCAGCATTTTCACAGGCTGTCACAGGTCATCTGTGGTATATCAGGTCTCTGGGGATGGAATGCCTGGGGAGAGCCTGGCAGGTGGAATCTTAAGCTCCGCTCTGCTCTGCACCTGCAGCTTAGGTGCATCAGGGCCTCAGAGGATTCCCCGACTTGACTGGCCTCTGCTGCCCAGACCCTCCCTCTCCAGGCTCTCAAACTTGAACTTCAAGCCTTTGGTGGAATTATCTTTTCCTGCCCAGCTTCCCTGACTGCCTGCCTCTGATTGGTTCAAATACACTGGTCTCCCTTCCTCTTCTCCTTCCAAACTCCAGGTCAGCCTCCTCTCTCCCGCAAGGCCTAACCCTGTTCTTGGAGGATGGCCCATATTTCCTGGAAGCTCTCTGTGCCAAAGTGAACTCCATAGTGTGTTTGCTCCAACTGGTTTGTCCTGCCTCCCCACTCCGTTAGACATGGTACCAGAGACCTGTCCTGGGAGGGCACATCTGTCCCAGAGACTCCAAACTACAGACACAAGAATGGGGGTGGGTGAACCCCAACACCCACCCTAAGATGGAGTGGGAGCCTCAAGAGACTATTTTAAAGGAAGCCACAGATTTCCTTCTGGTGCCATGGTGCCTCTGCCTGCAGGCTGACTCTCTGCCAAATGTCTTCCTGCGTGATTTCTCAACTGGTTCTCAGCTGGAAGCCTCCCTATGTTCCAGGGTCCGCCTGTGCATACCTGGTCCTGGGCATACCACACTGCTTTCAAAGTCTGTGTTTCTCTAAATCCTCCTTGGGATCAAGAGTCCCTTAAGAGCAAGGATTATGACTTCTGTGCCCAGAATTGTGCCCAGCACATAGTTGGTGCTCAATAGATGTTTGCTGAAAGAACGGAAAGACAACTCAGGCAGTGAGACAGAGTTCCCATTAAATATGTGCCAAGGCTGTGTTCCCACGGTCCACCTGCCTCCTTCTTCACGTACCACGCTGCCACGCTGAAGGCTCCTCACAGGCTTCCTCTTCACAGTCCAAGACCCATGCAGCAGCTGGCATGGAATAAGTAATTGCTCAATCTCACAATTCTTGATTGTGAAAGACAGACAGCCCCCATACACACTGTCCTTAGCCCTGCCCACCAAATGCCATTAGTACCCTGCCATCGTTTGGACAACCACCTCCCCCTACACACATACATACATTTGCAGAAGTCCTTGGAGGGAATGTCTAGGAAGAAAATAGCTCTGGGCACAGCAGAAGACCTATAGTGAACTGAACCCTTTGCCACAGCTCAGTGAGAAGCAGTGACCCTGTTACAAACAGGACCATGGCAGAGTACTGAAGTACGGTCTTATGCATCATGGCGCAGGTAGGGGCTGGGGAGGGCATCTGTCACTCTCAATAGATAATAGCAAGCTGTCTTGGTAATAAGAGTTAGCAAATCTTTTCTGAGCACTTACATATTTTAGGCACTGGGCTCAGTGTTATGCTTGGCAAAGCCACCTGACTCCCCCGCTCTGTGCTGACTTCAACAAAAACAAATGGCAAAATTCCCAGATGAAAGACCCCCACTAAATAATGCCCTAGTCTGTTAATCATGATGTGGAGCAGGGTTTTGCAAAATAAGTTCTGCATCGTGTTCATTTTGTGGGATGTTGGGTGTTGTGAGAATATGCTTCCCTGGGCAGTAGAGATGGAGAAAATGCTTTCCAAAAGGTATATGAAGAGGGTCATGAAACTAGCTTTGGAGACCACAGGAATGACTGTCACATGAGTGAGGGGGATTTCTGAATACTGGTGAGCAACTTGTGTCTGCCAGGAAGTGATTAAAAACCAATTAGCACTGATTAGGCTATCAGAAAAGAATCCTGCAGGAAGGGTTAGGGACCTTTCTTCTCATTTCTTAATGATAATAATAACAGATACTATTTATTGAGTGCTAATTGCTCTCCACTTCACAGATGAAATACTGAGGATGGAGAAGTTGATTAAGTAACTTGCCCTAAAGCCACACAGATAACTGACCCCAGAACGGAATTTGAATCCAATTCTAATTTCACATCTTGTAATTTGAAACCTTATACACAAAGCCCCCAGGTCTTAGGGTTTATCTTAGGACCTTCTATATGAACAACCAAACCAAATCCAATCTCAAAGAGAATGAACCAGTGGACACCTTAACTCAGGGCTTTATACCGTAATTCTGCCTTTATTTTCAGCCTGTCTCCTCAACCTAAAAATTAGTCATTTGGTCCAAGAACTATACAAGAAATTTTTTTTCTAGTATGATTTCAGATTCTTAATTTTTATCACTTTTATTTTTATAGATTCTCATACTCTGATACAAGCTTTCCGTTTGTTTGTGGCTTTGTTTTTTGATAGACTATTTGTGTTGATAAAATAACACTCAATCTGCATAAATGTTTGCTCAGCCTGACGCCTTGCTGGGGCCAGCGTCTGCCTCAGAGGCCACCACGAAGTCAACAGTCTTCCCAGATTGGAGATTGCTGTCCAGGTTGGGGCAGCACCTCCTCATTTTTCAATTTTGTCTTCCCTCTCCTACAGATGTTGGCGCATTTTTTGAAGAGGGGATGTGGCTGCGATATAACTTCCAGGCACCTACTGTCAACGCCAAAGACTCAGGCGGCAGAGCAGAGAACTCTCTGGACCAGCAGCAGTCGGCACCCGACCTGGCCCAGGAGCAGATCCACTTCAGTTTCAGCACCACCAGGGCTCCCTGCATCCTCCTCTACGTCAGCTCTCTCACCACTGACTTCCTGGCTGTTCTCGTCAAACCCACAGGTAAGGACAAGGGAGCTAGCCTTCCACCACTTCACAGCAGGCAGACAGAATGTTCTAGAAGGAGTCTGGATGGTTCTGGCTTGTTCCCTGTTCCTCATGGGACATTAAGCAAGTCACCTAAGTTCTTTGAACCTGATTCTCTGTATGAATGTCAAGAAACATCTGTCAGTGGAGGGCTTTATAGCAACGTTTTATAGTAATAGTGTAGGTGATGAAAGTCACATTCTTTTGAAGAACTGTATTACAGGGGCTGGAGCTGCGACTCAGCGGTTGTGGCACTTGCCTGGCATGCGCAAGTATGTGAGTTCAAACCCCAGCACTATGTACACAACGAAGTCTCAGAGCAACGCAAGCCGCATGAAAAGCTAAATAAAAGTTGATTCTCGATTCTCTCTGTCTCTCTTCAAAAAAAAATAAAAGTCACATGAATATGATGAAATGGTTCCACATGTGTAGTGATTAGCTTCTTTTCCCTTCAAATAAATACTTTCACCACTGTGTTAAATAGATGTGAGCTTTGGAGTAATAAAATTAATTTCATATAAATCAATGAACTATCATGATTTATGACATTGTGTCAGTAGGTTCCTACAGAATGTATGAGCTTTCAATAGAAATAGAAAAGCAGAAATGTTTTCATCCCTAAACTTTATTAGAATTTTGCTTTCACAAAATACACCCCTGGAATGAGGGTTGCTGAAAGTGGGGGTGTGTTATCACTTGTGTTACCGTCTTGATCACCTCTTGTGGGCTGAGCAGATAAGATCCTGGCCGGAAGAGGCCATTAGCTTTGACCTCTGAGAGGAGTCTAGCCGGTCCTGAATGAGAAATCCATCTCCCCTCTGAAATGTCAGTTCACATGTGGGTAAAGTTTCAAGATCACTTCTTTAGGAATCAGTGTGTTAGGTGTGTGGAGGAAGAGATCTCTGCAGCTCTCACCGCCTGAGAGATTGCGAGCGCTCAATAGAAAGGCTCTGTCCCATCATCCATCTCTCCTTGATCTTGGATCAGTATTCCAGGGTCAGAGCATTTTTTTTTTTTTAAAGAAAGAGGGACAGTGAGAGAGAGAAAGAGACAAACTTTATTTAGTTTATCATTGCTCCCACACTCAGTTGTGTATGTGGTGCTGGTGTTCGAACTCGAGTCCTCGCACAGGCTAGGCAAGCGCAGTAACCACTAAGCCACCACTCCAGCCCCAGGTCAGAGCATCTTAAAGATCAAGATCTTCTCCCATGAGAGGCAAAAATTATTGCTAACCTAATTCAGCTAGAGTTTTAAGAAAGAGCAAATTTCAAACTCCCTCTCTAGGCAATGATTTGTTGGTTAAAAAAAAAAAGAATATGAGAAAATGTAAATTGCCTAGGATTTTCCTTTTCAGAAATCACTCCTAAAGAAATAAAACAAAATTCACACAAGAATTCACAAAGCATAAAGATGTTCATCATTGCATTGTTTATGAAAACAAGACTTAGAAAGAACCTAGAAGTTCATTTTAATAAAAGTGTCAAAAAGCGAGACATCATTTTTATGGAATAATATGTATTCTTCACATTAGTTGCTCCAACACTCAGTTGCGCACGTGGTGCTGGGGTTTGAATATGTATTCTTTAAAAATAATTTTTATAAAGAGCAACTAATGACATAACCAAATTTTATATAATACAATAGTAAACCAAAATAAATAGAGGTACAGCCTGGAATCTCAAAAGCTGCAATAATGAGAGCACAGGTGTTTGGATTGTGGATTTCTCCTGAGTAATATTCTTCTGTGCATGTCAGGGGCTCACACTGAGCAAGTGTTGCTTTTCTAACTGGAAAAAACTAGCAAGTAAAATCAGAAAGTCAGAGAGCAGGAGAGAACCCCAGCTTCCCAGCAGACCACCGGCATACTTCTCCTGGATTCGGAGAAAGGATTTTAATCCATCAATGATATCTATCCAAAGGTACCTGCTTCCCAGTGCGCAGAGAGGGCTCTCCCCTGAGCTCAAGAACTTGATGAGCCTGCAACCTGTAGATATGGAGTCATCTGCTCCTCAATCGCTGCCGCACTAACATTTGGTCCCAGTTAAATTTCCGTGACTCAATTCCCACTGCCTCTGCCTGCACATGTGCTCCCTTAGGGAGAGGACTTCACTGTGTGCTAGGGCTTTGAGTAATTAGGTCCTTAGTGACCCCCACTGTGTCCCCAGCAGGGTCCCTAGAGCTTCAGGCCACACAGCTCCATGAGCCCCTGTTCTTCTGCCTTTCTGCAGATGGCAAAGCTGGAGCTCAGAGAGGTTGAATGTCTTGCACGCTCCACTGGGCACGCGCAGAGCTGGAGTGTCTGGCTGCAGGTGTCTGATTCCAGGCCAGAGCCCTCCACCAACTGCCTGCTCTACTACAGGCACCACAAGACTCGGAGTGCACTTTGGGGAAAGTAACAGGGAGTGGCTTTCCGATTGTTGCAAAGCCAGTCTCAAACTGCTGGTGAAAATTTAGCCTTTTTGCATTCCAAATACTGCATTTTTTTAATATATTGAAATTTAAAGTTAGAAATAAGTTTGAGGAATTCATTCTGGAAAAAAAATCAATAAGGCCTTTGCATGCCAAATTGCCAGGAAAAAAAAAAAAGAAAGTCTTAACTAAAACTCCTCGTGTCCTTCAAACTTCACCAACTGGAAGGTCTTGTCGCTGTTCCCCAGAGCCCTCCTCCCTGGACCCCCATTATGCTGACACCACCACCACCTCTCAGACACTTGAGACCCCATCTGCGAATGCTCCGTCCTTCCCGCTCCTGTGGGCTGGGCTAACCAGCCCTGAAGATTCCACTCCGTTCCTGGCCCTTGCTCCCCACCACTACTCTCCAGGTCAAACCTCTGACTCAATGGTTCCTGGCCCTTGCTCCCCGCCACTACTCTCCAGGGAAACCTCTGACTTCTATGGTTACTCCTGTAACCGTAGAAGTACATTGTATTTGAGCAACCCACTGGTAAAGGGATTGGGCTGTTCGTAGGCTCCCCACTGGGGGACAGCAGCTGCCCTGCCTCTCAGGGATCTGCCAAGGGGTAAGGGAAGCTTGGCCTGCCACCCCCTTACCCACGGGTAGGAGTCACATCAGCTGGGAAGCTCTGGTCCATCCCTCTGCTTCCAGTTGCTTCTGCATCAGCCTTTCCCAGCACAGCCTAAGAAGTCCCTTTCTGCAGATATTGTATAATGTCCCTATTGAACATGTAAAGGAGCCCCCACATTGAGGATAGGACAGCCTTAATCCCATAGCCTCACAAGCAGGACTTACCAGCGCATGGGGAAGAGCTTGGACTGTCTGATTTGAATTCTGCTTCTGCCTTTTGTCAGCTGACATAGACACTCAGGGAGCCACCCCATGCCTCAGTTTCCTGATCTGTAAAATAGTGTCTTCCTTACTAAATTATTGGGAACACCAAGTAAGTACGGAAGTCTTAAGCACTGCATAATGTGGTGCAGAGCAGATATCACACAATGGCCACAGACCGGGCTGCGTGGTCGTTGTTCAGAGCCCACAGTCTCAATCCATATTTTGCCCCCTCCTCAGCATCCTCACTATTTGTTTTGAGGAGGCATGTGCTCTGGTCTGTCTGTGGCCTCCGTCATGGTCTCATGCCCCTGACACTCCCAGATCCGGACACCCTCTGCCTGGCTCTTTAGTCCACACCTGTCTTTCATCCTAGGCCCACATCAAGACTCACCTCCTTTCAGTGGCTTCTGGCTTCCAACTCCAGTTACGCTGATTTTCAATGTCATTTGTTTGGCAGTTAATGTACTGTATTGTTATGGGTCTCTGTTATAAATACGCCCTGTCTTCCCAGCAGATGAAAAGCTCCCTGCTCTACATCTCCTGCCTACAATAGGTGCCCTGTAAGTGTTTGCCGATGATAATGATGAAGACCAGGAGAGAATAAATCTGCTAAGCATGTTATTTGCTGCAGCCAATAAAAGAGCAGACCCTTCTAATGGCTTCAATCCACCTGGGAGATGAATATAAGATAGAAGAAGCAAAGTACCCCTCTATCTGAATAATATTTTACTTTAATGGGTAAATATTATCATCCTCCGACCATCATTTAGTAATCCTCTTCTGCAATTATTTGAAAGGACTAAATATATCATTGAAATTTTATTTTTCAAGAATATTTCCACTATTGTTTATAGATAGTCACTCTACATACATTTAAAGTTCCAGATTATCTTTTTTCCCTCAAAGCAAATAATTTCTGTTACCATTAAGTGAAGTTATTTATGAATTTTAAATCATATCTTCAAAGCCCAGGAAAGCCAGAAAGAGAAAAATATAATGAAAACTACTCAATACTGTTTTTTTCCCCTAGTACTAGGGATTGATCCCAGGACTCATGCGAGGCAAATGCTCTACCGCTGAGCTACATCTCCAGTCCTTTCTATTGCTTCATTCTGACACAGGGTCTCACTAAGTTGCCCGAGCTGTCCTCGAACTTGCAGTTCTCCAACCTCCGCCTCCAAAGTAGCTGGGATTATAAGTGTGCTCCACTCTACCCGGCTTCACACTGCTTTTAAAAGAGCTGCAGGAAATAAAAGGACCGTGACAGCAGAGCGGCATATGACCAGGTTCTGCATAATTACCGGTTCCTCTGATGCTCAAAGTCAAAGCCTTCTCTTACTTAACATTGGATCTCCAGCTCCACGCATAGAACCCAGCCAGCCATATCTCTGAGGAAACTGCTATCATTGTACGATATCCAAGCATCAGGAGAAAAACTTAAGAAAACCAACTTTTTCACTCTGCAGATGGCCAGATGCCTGCCTGATCATCTCATTCACTTGCAAACAATGGGTGCTTTTAATGCTATTAGGTTAAAGAAAAAATATATCAGGAAAACACTGAGGGGTGGAGGGAAAGGACTCAGGAAGAGGAAGCAGCACCTTCCCTGGCCCTAAGGTAGGAGGAGAAAGTCCAAGGCATCTTGGGTATAAAAAGCAACAGGGAGAGGGGCATGATTTGAAAATAAATGAGCAAACAGAGCTCAAATCTGACAGGACATGATGAGCTGTATTAGGAATGGACATCTTTATCCTATGAGCAACTGGAAGGCTTTTAGGGTTTTAAATGAACCAGTGAAATAATAATGCATTGTGAAAAGATCTCTCTGTGCTTTGCATGAAAATGTTGGACAAGAGAAAGCTCAGAAGCAAGAAAACCCATTCATAAATTTATTCAAAATACATTTATAAAGTACCTACTATGGATCAGGCCCTATTCTAAACACTGGGCATACAGTAATAAAGAATATAAATAAAATTCCTGGTTTTGTGGAGCTTACATCTGAAAAGAGCAGATGGATGAGCAAATTAATCACAATCTACAGTGTGTTGTATTGTAAGGACTGTTATGGGGAAACTAAGGCAGAAAAGGGAGGCGTGGCCAAGGAAAGAGAGTGGGTAAATTGTACTTGCATTGAAGAAGTCACAGAAGGAACCGCTGAGATGACCTGAGCGCAAAGATCCTGAGGAGGGAGTCAGCCAGCAGGCCTTGGTACCTAGCAAGGGCAGAGCTCCAGAGATAGCAGCTTGCTAGGCTTCTGGGGAGACAGCACACAAGCCATTGTGAACTGGTGAGGCCGAGCAAGGGGGGGAAACCTAAGAGATTAGGTCAAAGATGATGGTGGCAGCTCAGATGCAGCTAGTGGGTCATTACAAGGACTTAGATTTCCACTCTGAGTGACAAGGAAGCCTTTGGAGGATTCTGAGCACAGGATAACCCTGACCACCACGTGGAAAGGGTAATGAGGGGCAGAGGCCAGATTGGGTGGGGCGAGATTGGAATAAACACAGAAGCAGGAGGGGAGTGAGATGCAGGGTATACATTCAAGACCAAGCCAAGATTTGCCGGAAGATCACACTCGTGATGTAGGAAGAGGGCGGATCTGGAAGCACAAAGTGGCCTTCACCAAAATGCCCATCTGCAGTGGGATTCTTTGGGGGATAGACTGTTGTTACGTTGTACGTGTTCTGTCTGAGGTGCCAATGAGGCATCCAGGCCAAAATATCATGTGGACAGTCTGGGCCTGGCCTCTGTGGAGTCAAGAGGATGGAAGTGTGACCAGAGGGCTTCTGAGAAGGTCCTGGACACTCAGTGCGCTCATCTGCCTTAAAGAGAGCAGTCGGTGTGGCTACTGAGCCGGAGAAAGGGTGAATTTCAATATTTAAGAGAAGAAAGTCAGCCATGCTTGGCAGAAATGCTCTAAGCAAAGAAATCCAAGATAAGATGCTAAAGTAAAACTCAGAAATAGCAAAGGTTTATCGAATTTCATTCGGAATGCAAAAACACGAAATGCAATTAATTCTTGATTACCCTAACAAATGTTTCTTTCAACTCTGGGAACATGGTGCTACATTTTAAATGGCATGTGTAATGCTAGAAGGCCCAAATGAGGACAGGCAACATTTAGAAAGCACTTCATTTGTGTGTGTGTGTGTGTGTGTGTGTGTGTGTGTGTGTGTACGCACGCGCGCATGTGCACAGGTAAGCACGCGATATCTGAGAGGAGACGCTGCTGAAATGTGGGTAGGTATCTCTCCATGGTGGGGTTCCAAGTGACATTTTTTCCTTTTTGTTTACTTTCTCGGTTTTGATTATCATGTTTTATTTTGTAACTTAAAATCAGAATACCAGCGTTGTTCCTCTGGAAGGAAAATGAAAGAGGCCACAGCAAATCCCGCAGGTGTTCCCAGCTGGGCAACACTGGATAGGTTGTCGGTTCCATTTTTAAGCTCTGCGATGTTATCAGCCTGAAAATTCCAATTTGAGTAAAAATGAGATAAAAAAAATTGATGTCTTTTAAAGATCATAAATGGAAATAAAAGTTATGCTTGCTATGCAGATTAGCCAAAAGCAGAATCTAGGATGTCATATTAACCTTTTTGCATATTATTTGTCATTGTTGAGAAGAAGCAAGGAGAAAAACAGAGAAGTTAAGGAGGCAGAGGGAACTACCCTTGAGGAGACTTGGAAGATCCAGGACACCCATCTTTCCTTTAATTTGAAGTTGGTTCATCTCTATGGTTCACCTCTAACCTAGAATAAAGTTCATTATTTGCTTTCTTGGCCTCACTGAGGCCAACCCCAAATCCTAAGTATTTACCTTTTGCGAATTACGTTTATTTTTAATATTGGATGCTTTGATTCTTTTAAATGCTGAATGTCACCCTTCACAGATGCAGTGAGACCTTCCCAGCGCAGTGCCTTCATTTTTTTATTTCACAGAGTATTCTGTGGGACTTGCAAGCGTCTCCATAGTCCTCTATTGGATATGTTCTCAGTCTTCATTTCCAGGCACAGCCCCAACCTGGAGCATTTATGCGACTTGCTGCTTCAACTTGGTGACAATGGTCACCGAGGTTCATCGTGGGCAGGCTGTAAATGGGCATGACCACAGTGCTTTCAAACCTTGTGCACCAGCCACCATCTGAGTAGAGAATCCAAATTCAGAACTGAAGTGGTATCAACGGGTGTCGAAGGAAGGAGCAGAGCTTGAGTCTAAGTTGCAGGAGTGGGGGATGTGACATTGAAATGAAAGAGTGAGCAAAAATAGTTACCAGGTTTCTTTCCTTCTTCTTAAATAGGAAACTTACAGATTCGGTACAACCTGGGAGGCACCAGGGAGCCATACAACATTGATGTCGACCACAGGAACATGGCCAATGGACAGCCGCACAGTGTCAACATCACCCGTCACGAGAAGACCATAATGCTCAAGGTAGACATAGTGTGCATGCAAATTATATACACAGCAATAACATGATGTGAGTCCCTATGCCCTGTGAGACTTGGCTGTTGGCTTTCTTTGGGGTGGGGGTGTCAAGGCAGGGAAGACACAATTATTATCCTTTCTACTAAAAAGTGGCTTAACTAAGTGAAGTAAAAAGAAATATACAGTCATCCCCTGGTATTCATGGGGATTGGTTGCAGGATGCCCCCACCCATGGATATCAAAATATGAAAATGTTCAAGTCCCTTTTATAAAATGGCATAGTATTGGCTGGGTACAGAGGAACATGCCTGTAATCCCAGTGACTTAAGAGGCTGAGGCAGGAGGATCACAAGTTCGAGGTCAGCCTCAGCCACTTCCTGAAACCCTCTGCAACTTAGCAAGACTTTTTTTTTATTTAAACTTTCCATGTTTTTGCTTTTTTTATTTTTTATTAGTGCATTATAGTTTTGCATAATGTTGGGATTAGTTGTCACATATTCCTAGATCCACTCAATTCAGCAATACAATTTGTTCAATATCCCCCTCCCCATCCCTCTACCTCCCTCTTCCCATCCCCTGATCCCTTGCCTTTCTTCTGGGTCCTATATTGTTCCTAAAAAACCTAAACACAATGACATAATTCTTATGCCTATGAAGAATATTTTTTTATATATGGCTATAGTATATACAGTGACATTTATAACTGCTTAGAATGTACCTTTAGCAAGACTTTTATTCAAAATAAAAAGCAAAAAGGACTGGAGGTATAGCTCAGTAGTAAAATGCTCCTGGATTCAATCCCTATTACCCCCCAAAATTAAAATGGCATAGTATATGAATAAAACCTCCACACATTCTCCCGTGTCCTGAGTCGCCCCAGGATGACTTACAGTCCCTCATACGATGTAGGTGCTCCGTAAAGAGTTGTTAAATTTTTAGGGAATAATGACAAGACAAAATGTCCACGTGGCTCAGTACAGATGAGTTTTATTTTTAAGTATCTCTGATCTGCCGTTGGTTGCATAGGAGGCCGCAGAGCCGGTGGGTAGGAAGAGCTGGCTGAAATTCTTCCCAGAAAGGCAATGGCGGAGTTGACAGGAAGGAAGCGAATGTTTTATGGAGACGGAGAGTACCTGTGTGCTCCATCTATTCTTTGTGGCTCTCCTGCTGTCAGGCCTGTCAGTCACCTTGGTGTCTCTCAGGCTCCTCTTTTCATCTGCCACATCGTCTTTCCTGGCCACACTCTCCCGCGTCCAGGGCTGGCTGCTGCCCAGCAAAGGCTGTTTCGGTTTGTCTGACCTACTTCTTCCACAATTGGAACACGATACGAATAGTTATCTATATTCTTTCTCTGTGGAGGATTTGCCTTAAGATCCTCAAAATGCAGTCTCCCCAGAACCTCCGGCTCCAGCTGTAGGCGCTCAGCACACAAAGGGATGGCTGGATTATGACACTCAAGTTTTATTTTGCGTTCATTTTTTGTCACTATCCCCACCACCAAATTCTACAACAAAGGAGCCCACCTGGGGGACACCATGAATAAAACATCACATTGGGAGGTCTCCCCAGAAACGGAGCCAGCTGTCACCACATTCTCTAGAAGGACTTCAAAATAGATACCTGTCAGGACAGGGAGCAGCAGGGCGCTGCTTTGTCAGTGGAGTGGAGTGTCATTTGGCAGGAGCTCAGCAGCCCTCTGACTCATCCAGATTCCGGTTGATGGCTGGGGGAAGTTAGGGCTGCAGAGAAAGGCACAGCCCTGTCTCCCAGGTGCTCCGGTGGGTGTCAGCTTCTCAACTTGATGTGGAGTTCCCATGTGCCCATTAGCAGTAAATTCTAGAGGGCACTTTAAGGAGAGGTCTTCCCTAGGAAAATGACAGGGCACACTTAGAGCTTGATGCCATCTATCAAATAAGACTTAGATGCAGTGGCCCACGAGTCCCTGAGCCAGCCCAGAGCCAGGTACACCTCAGGGCTGCAGACTCTTCATTAAGCAAACCAAGCCCATCGTTAACCACGACTCAAGCTCTATTTTAAAAAGCCGGTGAATCCAGGAGCCAGATGGTTTCATACCATTTGATGGATATCGAGTCCAATGACAATTAGACATTCTGTTATTTTTAAACCACCTGATCTATTACCTCTTATTTAAAATGTGACTTATCTTGCCATTTCTCCATTGCAAAATAATACTATAAATTTAGAAAAAGCTAAACAATTAGCATTAAAGACAGAAGAAGAGAGACCCCACCACCACCATGGGGGTCAGCCCTCGCTCTGCCACAGTGCCTTAGAGACCCACCTGAGCAAGGAGAGGGTGGCTGCTTTGAGAACCTGGGGCATATGAGACACAGAAAGCCAGGGGTCTCCATAGCCCAGAAGCCAGGCCACTGCAGAGAACCCAGGGCAAAGAGTCCAGCACTAGTGTTCAGGATGGTTTTTGGCTGCAAATGACCCACTCCACAGAAAACATCAGTTCAGAAACAATTTGTTGGGGAGAATTGCTCTAACAGATAATAGAATTATAGAATCCAGGGAGGAGAAAACCAACACTTTGGGAAGAGAATACAGGAAATCTAGATTACAACTCACCTAGAATACCACGAGGCCGGCCTCTGCCACCCGCTCCAGCCTTCCTCCTCTCTCTTCTGCCTCTCTCTGAGGCCTGGGTTGACTCCTTCGTACTACAAACACCATCTTACTCATATCCTGGTCCTCAGTCACTGGAGAACTGGGCTCGTGTCTTCCCAATTTTACGACCAAACGAAAGGGCCCTACTTTCTTGATTCTCATTTTAAAATCCTAGAAAGTTGCAAATTGGCCCCACATGGGTCAGGCACTCACCTGGCTGGGGGAAAGAGGAACACAGACGGTCAGTCCCTGATCAAGTCCTGTGATCAGAGAAGGGGGAGAGAACAGAGC
This sequence comes from Aplodontia rufa, assembly GCA_004027875.1. Lineage (NCBI taxonomy): Eukaryota > Metazoa > Chordata > Mammalia > Rodentia > Aplodontiidae > Aplodontia > Aplodontia rufa. The sequence continues at coordinate 42,003 of PVKS010012540.1, forward strand.
ACAGCTCCAGGGGCAGGGAGCCCTGCAAGGCGCGGGGAACCCTGGACCAGCCACGCTGAGTAGCTGAAGCATGGACAAGGAAATCCATCCAAACAGGAAGGAAGGAGCACTGCCCTAGGAATTGCACCCTGAGGTCTGCAAAGCCCAGCCTCCCACATATGGATGTGCTTAGAAAGCAACCTGGGTTGCTGGGGAAGACTTCCTGTCTGTGGAGCTCTGGTCTCCCTCCGCCCTCCGCCCAGCCTCTCCCTGCCCTCCCATGAAGGGCGAAGGGGAAAAAGGAAGAAGGTAGTAGATAAGAAAAGAAAGGACTCCTCCTCGTGGAAAAGTGGGTCCCAAGACTCCTTTTCCCACACCCCGCTGCCTCTCAGGCAGGAGGCCTTGCTGAGCCGGAAGCCATCCTAAAGGTAACTTTAGAACTACAGAAAACACTCTAATATCTTCCTTCAAACAATCTGGAAATCCATCTTGAGAATTTCTGTAACCTTAACAATGTGTGGGAAGAGATACAACAAAACGTTAGCCATAATTATTTCTGGATTATGAACAGTTCTATTTCCTCTACAGTTTTCTGCATTTCATTTCCCATGATAAGCATGTGTTGCATTTTTATAAGGGAATAAAAACATGAAACATACACATATCCTGATAGCCCCCTCTTACCTAAGACATAATGGCAAAGACAATCATTTCAAACTAAAATTTACTAACAATCAAAGAACAAAAGCCAGGCTAGTTGAGAGCTGAGTTGGAAAGAACTGTGGCACCATGCCTGTGGAATTAAGGTGAGCCTTTCTGCATTTATACATGCTCAAACATCATATAATTTAGATGATGTTTATCAGTGTTGATGATGTTTTTAAAATCAGGTTTACCTTCCTAGCTGGGTTTGGCTAAAGCTAACATCAAATTAATTTGCATTCCCTGAGCACACGCTGTCTGAACCAGTGCTCAGCACTTGAGGGAAATTGACCTTGGATGAAACATTCGCTGCCAAAAAATAAAGCGCCCAATCTCCACACAGATGATGAAGAACGGGTGCTGGTAGTTATCAGAAGCCAAGGCGAACAGGAACTCACGACACCCCTCCAGTGGCGTCATTGATGGACACTGGCCAGGGATAATGGCTTACGGCTTGAAGCCAGTCAGAACATAAGCACCCTTCAGCTGGCAGAGCACACCCGAGAAAGTCCTGTGTGCAGTGGGCCATGGAGACAACTAGCAGGAGTCCAAAACCTAACTCCTCCACCATGACATCCACAGTGCTCTGCTTCCTGCCTCTTTCCCTTCTTTCTTCCCAGCCATGTTGTAAAAGGGATGCAAGGAGGTTTAGAAGGAGCACAGAGACAGCTCCTCTAGAAAGCAGTGTGGAGAATCCTCAAAAAATCAGGGCTGGATCCACCGCACGATCCAGCTATCCCTCTTCTGAGTATTTTCCCAGAGGAATTAAAATTAGCCCATCACAGCAGCACAGTAAAATCTGTTCATAGCAGCTCAATTTACAATAGCTAAATTATGGAACCAACCTAAATCAACCCAATTATGGATCCAAAAGCTCTGATACACACGCACGCACGCACACACACACACAATGGAATTTCTACTCAGCAATTAGACATAACAATATTGCAGCCTTTGAAGGTAAATGGATGGCAATGGAAGAAATCATTGTTGAGCAAAGTTAGCCTAACCCAGAGTGTCAAGGGTCGAATGTCCTCACTCATCTGTGGAGGCTGGAGCTAAACCCAGTCTTGGGTGAAAGGTAATCAAACTCATGTATTAGACCCAGCAAAGACGGAGGAACACATAATCTAGGAGAATCATAGAATCATAGGAATAGGTAGGGGAGGGGAGAGGGAGAGAGAATGGGGTGGGATCTAGGGAGACAGTCACCAATGTAGCAAATTCTTTACTTCCCGATAATCCAACAATACTTATGCAATCATTTAATTCTGGAAAATTCACAATCTGAGCATTTTTATTGCTTGTAGGGGTGAAATATAGAAGAATCAAGAGACTGGAGTGTGGGTGATATGGGGATAATTCTGGTTTAAGAATAAATGCATATCATATTGTTACTTTATATGCATTTATGATTGTACAATAACTCAACTCCCTAATAAAAAATTAAAAAAGAAGAAGGAGCACAGAGAATGAAATATGGAATTAAAGTCAGACTTGGAAAACACAGCCTCAAGACAAGGGGGAAACAGAGCAGCCTCACTTAGGCCACAATGTCCCGCCCACTCACATAAGTTGTTCTCTGAGCTTCTTGAGGGCCAGAAGGTTAAAATGCACCAATTCCTCCAGAGCATCGAAACTTTTCCTTCTCTGTCATTCCCATGGATTATATTTACTGACATGTAAAACTGCCCGTCACCTGGTCCATTAATGCTCCATCGCACACATGACATGACAGCAGCCCACCTGGATGGAGTCTTCCTGTGTTCTAGGTGCGGTGCTGAGCACCTGGCACTCTGTTTCCTTTTCAGCCCTCGCACCAACCTTACAAGCTGTTGCCATTATTATCCCAGGGTTCCAGATGCTGAAACTAAAGCTCAGGACCTGTGGTGTGGCCCCCCTAAGCTAGAAAGCAGCATGGAGCAAAAGCAGCATTGAACGAGGTCCGCCCCCCAGCGCAGTTTCCACCTGCTCCTGGCCATGATTTCATAGAGAGATGTCTGGAAGAAGGTCCACAAAATTTTGCAAGTAGATCCCTGTGGCTGACAAGCCCTTGAGTGATAACATGTTTTTGTTATTCTTATAAAGTAGTTCAAAATATTCACAAGCACAGAGAATAAGAACACATATGCCTACGTATCCTCCATCCAAACAGTACCGGTTTTGATATTCTGCTGCATTTCTTCATAGCTTTTTGTTTTTGTTTTTAAGATGCAGGGACTGTCAAAGGTCCTCTGTCCTCCATATTGCATGGTGGGCTCTGGGAAAAGCAGTAGCAATACCTTCAGCATAGCCGCAGTAAAGGTGATCATTTGTTGCCTCATCTCCCTGGGGCAGCCAAGCACAACTCCAGAATGGAATTCTGCCCAAATGCAGCTATAGAGAGTGGAGCAGGGTGGAATGATGGGCAGATGAAGGGACGAGAGTGGAGAGGAAGCAGCTTTCTGGTATCTAGCCTAGTCCAGGGATAATATGAGCTAGGAAACCAAAATGAATGAGTTAGATGTTCTGGATCCGTAACTATCACATATTTTTGAGTTTCAATGAAAGACAGCAGAGAGTTCAGGGGATAGATTCTCTGGCACAGATACTCAGAATCCGTGTTCTCTAAAAATCAGTGGAACAGATGGCTAGGAGGTATCATGTTGGCTTTCATCAAACTGGAGGGCCACCCTATCATTGCCAAGAAGAAGTTAACAGATTCCCTAAAAGCAAAATAGACCCTTCCTCATTAATTCTAGGTCTTTGGGAACAAATGATGGTTAGGTCCCTGAGTTCTTTACCACAAAGGACATAACTTTATATTTATTGAGAATTTTCAGAATAAATGTCCAACCCCCACAGAAAAGAATCATAGGATTCTATTTCTTGAAATAAAATAAAGATGACAATATCTTACCTGCTATAAATCAGAATTTCAACCAAATTGTATAGCAACAGTTGTATTAATTACTAATTTTGCAATGTGTTGAATCCAAACCCACCAGATTGTCCAAGAAATGTTCAAAACACAAGTAACAAGTAGAGTGGACTAAATTCTAGGGATGGAGAGAAAGATGTAGCTCTTAGGGTAACACCAGTCTCTGTAACAAATTAACCCCAGAGTTTCCGTGGCTTATCCAGTAAAATTCTGCCTCTGATCAGCTTTGCTTTCAAACTCAAAGTCTCGTGATCTCCAACAATGATGAAGTCACACTGGGTAGCCACTCCAATGACCCTCCTTGGCTATCAGTCCCCCACACCTCCACCCTCCAAAGAGGGGGAGTGTCTTGATAGGGCCATGTGTTTTCCATTGTTCTCATGGTCCTCCTTGGCTCTGTCCTCCAGGACACCCCCCCCCCCCGCCGCCCCCATCCATGGTCTGCCTCTGTTGTGCAGCTTTGGGCTCCAGCTCCTGCAGGTAGATTTCCCTAGGATAGACAAGTCTTGGGGTTTCTTTGCAAATTCAGTTCCCTCAAAACCTGAGCTGGTTTCTGAGCTATTGCTTCCAGCAGATTTCACATGCCTATTGATACACCCTACACTCTTTCCTAGACTTAAATCTCAGACCAACATGATCACCCACTTCCAGGTGCCAATGTCTCTCTCCCAAGTAATGGCAACTACCCAGAGGCCACCTGGCGTGAAAGGCTCAGTGAGAAGACCCTTAATGTGGCCTTTACTCATGGGGCTAAGTCAGTCTGCTGAAATGAGAAATCTTACTGCCCCCTGGTTGCTCAAAGATTTCTGCAGTTTCAGTCTCTCTCTCTCTCTCTCTTTCTCTATCTCTCTCTCTCTCTCTTGCACGCGCACTCTCTGGCATAAGGTTCTATATTGCTGGGATTCCCACTATTTTCATTCACTGATATTTGGAAACTGGCCAATTTGTTCCTGCATCCATCTCTTCCTTTACGTAGGAAGAGACCTGTGACCATTCCATTCCTTTCAAGGGCTGCCTACCCCTGCAGGTCACAGGCACTACTCTGCCAGATGATTTGAGGCAATGGCTTACAAAATACTTACTGCATAGGGTGGTCCTCCCTATGGACAGGGACGTGCTCCAGGACGCTCAGTGGATGCCTGAAACCACAGACAGCATGAATCCTACAGGTACTCTTCCTTCCTACACACACATATCTGTGATGAAGTTCAATTTGTAAAGTATAGACCGTAAGAGATTAGCAATAATAGCATACCAAGAGGATCATAATAGTGACCTACTATGATTTATGAAAAATTATGTTCATTTTTAATGTACCAAATTACACAATCATCTCTTTAGAAAAAAATCATTAATGTCATTGGGGAAAACACAATCATTAAAAGAAATAACCTAATACTTCTTGCTAGGGGTCTTAAAATCTTAACTTTCAGAATCAAAAAAAAATCCTAAGAAGTCCCTGGAGAAGGTCCATGTCATTGTAGCACACAATATCACACCAATAAAGGGTCTCTCCGTTCTCTAAACATGAACACAACCTCCCATCTTCTGTTTCACCAGGGTTCTTTGCTATAGTAACCTCGAGCCCAGACAGAATTAGACACCATAGCGCAGATGAATAATTTAAAATCATGTGCCTTTATTACCCTTGAACTCCCTGCCAATAAAGAACAAGAGCAAAAAGCATATAGATGTAAACACCTCTGAAAATTTTAATACCGGAGGTTGTTCCAGTCTTTATTAAAGAAAATAACACTGTTTGAAAGCATTCAATCTTTTTAGGGATGTCAGAACAAATAAAGAAAGTTGACCTAGCTTGCCTAGGGCCTTGCTCCTGAAATTGCATTCACTGCAGCTTCTTCCCTTTGGCTAATTTAGTTTTTATCTACTCTGGATGATAAACTCGCAGCCTTGGTTGTGCACTACAAGCAAGCTTGACAGAGGAGGGTGGCTGCGAGAATAACGATGAGCACTCTCCCCACCCTCGCTCTGCGTAACTTGGCACTTTAATGGAAGACGGACAAGTTTAATTCTATGGAGAGCATAGGTCAGTATTTTATTGCTGTCCTATATCATTACAGTGGTTTGATTCTATAGAAGACATCTGGGAACAGAAGAGAGGGGGCTACATATGTTGGAAATATGTCCTTCATTTGCCCTGGAGTTCTTTGTTCTCTCTCTCTTTTTTTTTTTCATATTTCTGTGTATCCAGAGAAGCCTGTTCACAATTAAGACACATAATCACAAACCTCACGATCTCACTGTCTTTGTAATGTCCTCTCTGGTGTTAGGTTGAGCTGTGGATCCTTGGCCCTTGGAAGGGTATTTCAGCAAGCTTTCATTATTTGGTGCAAGCCAAGAGCAGGACTCTTTAGTGAAGTGTCTTCTAGAAGGAGGGAACAAGAGACACAGATTCTGCTCCCTGGCAAACCTTCAAACCAGCATGCAGCTTTAACCCAGGACACACCCAGAGGCGCAGGCAGCCAGTAAGCAATGACAGTCCAGGGGTGCCGTGGAGGCATCTAGGGAAGATCCTGCTTATGACGAAGAGAAATTCTCAAGATGCCTCCAAACTATTCAGTTAACCATGCACTTTACTTCTATTTAAAACCATATGGAGGTCACTAAAAATTTAATCGGGTGACATCTAAATGACATTATCTCCTCCTATCCGTGTCTACCACCCAACCCATCACATGTTGGAAAAGTTACAAGCAGCAACCAGTTTTTAAGCCTGACTTGGATAAAATCACACGGTCAGCAATATCACTGCACAAGGCCACTAATCCACATGGGGTACAATTAAAATGAATCCACCTAAATCAAAATAAATCTGAGAATCTACCATATGAACAATGTTTCAGGGGACAGTAGGCAAGGGAGTGACACAAAGGATAAGCAAAATATGTCCTTTACCCTCAGGGAGTTCGTATTCTGAGAGAGGAGAAAAGATGTTTGCACACTACATAAGCTTTTCTTCAGATAAAAGAAACTTGTTCAACCTAATCCTCTGCAACAGACTTTGATAGTTACTCAACGCGTAAATAATAGAAAGGGGACTGCTATGTCTCTGCCATGAAGAGAATGTTAGCAATTTGAGCTGGCAGTATGACCAGAGCACATAAAGCAAGATGGCCCATTGAGGATGATCTCAGGCTAAGCAAAGACCCCCCCCACAGGTTGCAATTGTTAAATTCAAAATTTGTTATTAAGGCATAAATATAAAGGCGTCCTTATGATCAGGCTCCCCCACTTAAGAGTTCTGCAAACTCCATCAAATTGATGAAATCTCCGTTTCCTTATTAGTAAAGCAGGAACAAGACCACTTATTTTAATGTGGTTTGTGTGCAATAAATGAAAATACAGAAACATCTAGCGTAGTCTATGAACCCAACAAAATATTAGCTTCTTCCTCCTCAATTCCTTTCTCTTTCTTAAAAGCAAAAACTAAGAGAGCAACTGATAGCGTCGTTATCAACAGGGTCTTCAGGACAAAGTTTCCTTTCCACTTTTTTGCAGTGAAACCCATTGAGTTGGTGCTCAGCACCCAGCCTACACACAGTGTGTTTCTTATGCACACAGTGTAGCTATCCCCCACCCACGAGCTTAGACCAGGAACAGACATGGCTCATACAGATATGAAATAAGCGTCAACCCAAGTAGAAACCCAAGCTGTGGAGGCACAGAAAGAGGTGACAACCATTGTGGGACAGGAGCAAGGGATCCCAGAAGACCACAGAGGCGTTAGAGCTGCATCTTAAGGGTCAGGAGGACCACGTTATCTTACTTATCTTTTACTACAGGATTCGACATTCGCTTCCCTTGTCATTCACAAAAATTATACAGAATGTGAGAAAAAATAGTTGGAAGCCATCAAAGCCATCTGATCTGAAACAGAAAAAGACTCGTGATGAATATGTCAACACTTGCAAGATTTTCATTTCTTTTCTAAAGCAATTTCATCTGCAAATGAATTATGCACTCCAGGGCTAGACAGGACCTCCATTCCTCCGTTCCAGAAAAAATGTGTCTGCTTCGCTCTACATTTCTTCCAGCCCAGTGGGAAGGCAGCCGCAGCGCAATTTGTGATCCAGTTTAAGGTCTGAGGTGTCAGTTCTCCTTGCTTCTCTAGAACACAGCCAACGCTTAGAGCCCAAGGGTGGGGAGTTCGTTTGTTCTCAGCAAGCACATTAGGTGCATAAATCATCTCTCAAGAAGGAAGATAAGGCTGCTGGATTTCTGTTTTGTCTAGCATGAAAACTAAAGTCCAATCTGTGAGGCATTATATTGTTATATCCATCTGCAGTGCACGAAAATCACTCTCAAAGACTGTAATTCTCCAAGCTATTTCTTAGTACAATAGGTAGAGTGGTTTGTTTCTTACGCACAGTTACCTGAAAGCAGGTTCCTATTCCACATAAACTTATCATGTCTCTGAAAAGTAAATGTATCTCAACATGCGGTCCCAGGTTCTGAGGGGTTGCGGGCTCCCCTCCTTCAGGGAGGGAGAAGTCAGCCCTAGTGTTGAGTGAGGATTGTGATGGACAGCGTGGGGCCGGAGCTAGTGTTAAAACGCCCTCTAGTGGTAATTAGAGGTAATACGTGAGCCTGGGGAGGGGAAGTTGCCTTGTGCAACCAGCTTAGTGGGGGGTCTTTTTTTCTGTTTTTTCTACAAATACTCATTAGACCCAGAGCCAGGGATTATGACCCGAGTCATTTGCATCTAATGTAAAATACTGTGATGGCAGAGGGGTATGGCATTGTGTTCAAGGGATACAGCCATGGGTTTTTCTTACTTTGCTATGTCCCCAAGCCCTAGGGCACACAGTAGAGCCTCAAGAAATGTTTGTTGAGTGTCTGAGCAAATGAATAGATCTAGTTTATAAATAGTGGATTCTGTGCACACACAACAAGCTTGGATCTTCTGCTTTCTGAGCTGTATTTGATCCACATTCTTCTACAGCCATTGCTGAGCAAATTAAAAGAACGACCTCTTCTCTAATATGAAGATGAGGAGGTGTAATCTAAATGTTGGAAGGAGTGGTCATTAAAAAGAGCAAAGAGGCTTTATGGTGGAAAAGAGGGTCTGGGCTGGTAGCTCACAGGAAAAGAAATTAACAACATCAAAAAGGAAGTGAAGGAAGAGAATAAATGAAACAATTGAGCAAGTGACTGCCACTCTATGCACGCATCCTTCCTGATACTGTCACCCAGGGCCACCACAAGTGGACATTGTGACAACACACAGTGGAAATTAGCCCACTCCACCAGCCTGACTCTGGGTCCCCTGAGAAAATGGTGTCAGGAGTATGAATCACGTAGCTTCTGCAGCGCTATGTGCTTCACCCCCCAGCTGAGCCCCACACGTCCACAGTGCAGTAGCAATGAAATGGTTGATGGGTTTCCAAGCCAACTCTGAAAATCTGTCTGTCCAGCCACCAGAGATGGACAAAGGGAACAAGGGGGACACAAATCAGAAGGTAGACAAAAGGAACTGTATTGAAATGGGGACGAGGAGGACAACAAGAGACAGCACTGAGTGCCCCTGCACCCACCCACTCCCAGAACTGCCCCTGCCCTGGCTGAGGACATGGTGCCAGCCTGGCTCTGCCAGGGGATGGGATCTGATCTGGCGTGGTGGAGAAGCTTGGCCTCTGCCAACTCACTGACCTCCGAGCTGTCTCACTCAGCAGCTTAGACAATGTCAGTGCAGCTCTGTGACTCAGTTTCTTCAACTGTAAAATTAGGTGAATGAGAACATGTACAGAGTTGTGTGCAGATAGATTGAAATCATACATGTCAAATTCCTCATTCCTGGTGGGATGTGACCAGGAGTTGGCCTTCAAAAAATGGTAGATGCTATGGAGGAGGAGGAAAAGGAGGGGGAGCAAACGTTTTTTCTTCTGTAATATTCTCTGTACTTTTTCTGCTTCTCCCAAATTCTTTTAGCAATCTTTCTTCCCAAGATTGCCAAGGAAACCCCCACAGAATGTCAGGAAGGAGACCTTGCCTAGAAGGGGGATTGAAGAAGAGCTGGAGTTAGGGCAAGGCACAATGTGGATCTGGGGTCACAAGGTTCAGGATCCACACTCACCACACCCCTTCTGGAGTAGATTTGAACACGCGATGGAGTCCAAAGCCAATACACACCCATACACACAAGCACACACACACTGATGCACATGCGCACACATGCACACACATGCACACACACAGGCACACACACTGCATGCACATGCACACATCCACACCCTTGTGCACGTGTGTGCACACATGACGCACGCACGCATGCACACACAAGCACACACAGTGATGCACATGCGCACACATGCACACCCATGTGTGTGCACACACATGCACACATGCATGTGTGCACACGTGCACACACACGTGTCAGGACGCCAGTGCCCCTCTTTCGCCACTTCTCCTGGCTTTCTCTTTTCCATTCCTCTTCACCTGTACTGAATTCCCACCCTGCTCCCGCCCTCCCCACATTCCACGTCTTAGAATGAGCTCCAAACTCGGTGTTAAAAATTTCCATATTTCCAGGGAGCCAAACTTTCTGTTCCTAGAGTACCCAAGCAAGCCATCCCCTGAGCGTAGTCCTGCAGCATTTCTAACCCCTATTCTGAAGTTATTCTCCAAACCAGCTCCCATGCACCTTTCCGCACTTCCTCCTGGAACAGAATTAAAGGGTGTGGTTATCAGTCCTCCAAGGATGCCAATCTCGAGACTCCATCCTCAGCTTTGTCTTTGCTGCTAAAACCCCTGGCAGAGGACCAAGGAGCAATGGCACTCGAAAGCACAGTGCTTCCTGAGCTGCTTTTCAGCATCGATGACTCAACTGTATCACAGGTGAATCAGCAGAAACATCCTTTTTCACCAGGCAAGATGAGTTCCTTTTTATTATTAGTCTTTTCATGCCATTATAGTGCTATGATTGCAAAAGGCACCAGGTCCTCTTAAGCTTTATTGAAAGACCATCAAAGAAACAAACTCGAGTTCATTTAAATGAGAATCATTCCACAACCACAAGTTGAGCAAACCAATAAATCTAAAGACCATCAATAAAGAAGGAAATGCCAGCTAATTAAAGAGGTTTAGACCGTATAGCCCTTGCCTTAGCCGGTTAGATATCCTGGGCACAAACTTTCTCCCTGCATTTTAAAACATCCTCTGACAAAGCTTCATTGTTCAGTGGAGACCATTTGTTTAGGAAAACCCTTGACTCCCTGAGTTAAGAGGTGACAGTGGGAGAAGGTAGCTTCTTGTTTTGTTTTTGGTTTTTTTATGCAATTTATTCTTTTTTTAATTTTTTTTAATTTTTGAACAACCATACAAGTTTTTAACAAAATAATATAAAATGTGTAGATGCTGGAGATTACAATTACCCCCCAGGAGTGTCCCCCCAATTACCCACTCTTATCCCTCCCTTCCCCTTCCCACAATATCTCTAAAAAATGATTATGTTGTACAGCATTACATCTTATCTGGATTTAACACATGATAATAGACCAACTTTCTCACTGGCCAGGGTCTAGTCCCAACCTCCACAGATGAGTGGAGACAATCGACCATTAGTTCTCTGGGTTAAGCTGATTTTACTCAGCATAATTTCTTTTCAAGATGAAGAAAATAAACAATAATAGATGCTGGAGTGGCTGTGGAGAGATAGGCACACTAACACACTGTTGGTGGAGCTGCAGACTGGTACAGCCCCTCTGGAAAGCAGTGTGGAGAATCCTCAAAAAACTAGGGATGAGCCCACCATACGACCCTGCTATTCCACTCCTGGGAATCTTTCCAGGGGATTTAGAATCAGCACATTATAGTGACACAGCAATATCTATGTTCATAG
>PVKS010012541.1:0-53479 GCA_004027875.1 Aplodontia rufa
ATTCAAGTAAATTCCAAGCAATGAAACTACATGTAGTTTTATTTTGAATTGTTGAAGGATTATATATATATATTTATTTATATATATGTGATTATATGTATATATACATGTGATTATATATATATATATATATACATGTGATTATATATTTTAAAGAGAGGGAGAGTGAGAGAGAGACAAAGAGAGAATTTTTTTGTTTTATTCATTTGATTTTTGTTCCTCTAACACTTAGTGGTGTATGTGGTGCTGGGGTTTGAACCTGGGTCCTTGCGCATGCCAGGCAGGTGCTCCAACCATTGAACCCTGCTCCAGCCCTGGATATTTTTGACAGGAGGAAAATCTCCTCCCTCTGCCCATAGTAACCTCATAACCAACTGATGGGAATGAACTTTAATTTGGAGCGGCCTCTCAGACATAAAGGACTGAAGGCAATGGATACTTCAAACAAGGTGCCAGAGATGAAGAAGGAAAGGAAAACCTCATCATTCATATTTAGAATCTGACACTCTTTATTTTGATTAAATCCTCAATAATCCTAAAAAAGACCTAAGGTTTGTATCCCTCTCAAAATTCATATGCTAGAAACTAATTCCCAGGGTGATGATATTTGGACGTGATTAGGTCATGAGAACTGAGCCCTTGTCAATGAGATTATTGCCTTTAAAAAGGGGTCCCAGAGTTCTCCCTTGTTCCTTCCACTGTGTGAAGACTCAGTGAGAAGAGGGCATCTGTGAATCAGGAGGTGCGCCCTCACCCGGCGAGAAAGTTATTGCGCCTTGAGCTAGCACTTCCTGGCTTCCCCAACGTTGAGAAATAAATTTCTGTTGTTTATAAGTCACCCCATTTATGGCATTTTGTCATAGCAGACCAAGCAGTCTTAGATACCATCTAACCAAAAATACTAGGTCACATTTTAGTATGGTAGATTGAAAGGAATCAGTCAACTTCAAGGAAACAAAAGTAATCTCAAAAGATCCTCTACTTCAGGTTAAATTTCATGGTGGGACTCAGCAGAAAGGGAAGCAAAATTTACTCATCATTTTACACCTATCTGTTTCTCTTGGAAATAAAAATGTCATTGTTTGATATGATGCTGTAATATCCTTAAAAAAAATAAAGGAAATGGTATGAACCAAATATGTGTCCAGAAAAAAATATGAAATTAAATACAAAATACTTGCTTTTCTTTCTTTCTTTCTTTTTTTTTTTTGAGTCTTCTTATTTCCTGAGTTTTTAACATTAGGTAAGAAAACAAAAGAGTTCTAAAAACTGCGTATACTTTAAGAGATGATCAGGATTCTGTTATTAGATGTTTTGGTTGTAAATAAGAACACATTATACATTTTTTGACAGGGAAAATATCTTCTCACTCTGCCATAGTAGCATATTCAGATATGCCCAGTTCTATAAGGCAATACAAAGTTTAGCATAGATTTGTTAAAAAAAATCATTCTAATTTTCAGAGCAACACTATCAAATAATTTTTATCTAAATGCTATATGTGTGGTTGTTATATAGACCAGACAAATAGACTGAGGCCCCATTTAGCTGGCAATGTTCCAAATAAGTGGATTTTAAATCATTGAAACTTTTAGAGGAACAAACTTTAAAAAAAATCTATTCCAATAAAAATATTTGTTCTATGTATTACTTTATATTCTATATCATTAAGATGTATAAACAATACATATAGATGTCTATTTGGCTTCTGCTTAATTCTCTAGTTTCTTCTACTCATTCTATATGTTTTTTAAATTCCTTTAGCTAAGGCAATTAGCTTTGAACATGCCAAATTTCCTGCATCCCTGTATATTCCTTAACACTCCTGCCTACATCCATCACACACACACACACACACACACACACACACACCCCTCTGAGTCAGACTAACCTGTTTCCCCTTTAAATACTAGCTGTATATGTTTCTCAAGGAAGCATTCCTGTGTATCCCACCCCCATCAAATTATCCTAAATCTCTCCCTTTGGCATTTTTATAACAGTTAGGAAGAATGTTGGTAATCATGATAAAATAAGTTAACAGTTTATTCTAGACTACTGGTAGGTTTCTTGGGGACAGAAGCCACATCTGTTCTGTTCCCTGCTGTGTACCTTATGCATGTCACAATGCTGGGGACATCATGCCTGCTTGATAATAAATTCCAAAGTGAAAACTTAGCCTATTTGAAGTACTTATTGCATGGTAATATAGTCATATTTGTTGTTCAAAATTCATAAAGCATGTCTTGAAGTATAGCTCAGTGGCAGAGCACTTGCCTAGCAATAATTTGGCTTTGGGGACCATCAGCAGCACCACAAAAAGGAAAATATCCATAAAGCAATAAGATTGTTAACATCCATTAACCAAGATTAAATCCTTCCCTTGTACCAATTATGATTTTGCATTTGGAATAACAAATAGGGAATGTAAGTCTCTTAAGTAAAGCCTTTTGTGCTTAAATATAAGCCAATGATATATAGCTTTATATGGGCTCTACTATGGTGCATATACATTAGATGAAAAATTAATACCATTTGAGAACTTTATTTTTTTCCTAATTGCATACATAGCTGATTTGGTCAGGGGAAATTTTCTGAAAGTGCTTAGATTCTCTAATGAACTGCATGTGAGAGACAGAGTTTCAGATGCAATGAATCTTCAGACACATGTGTCATTGCCAGGATTATGTTTGCCTTGGCTAATTTCAGTAGTGACTTCTTTAAAATGAATTGACATGTAGACTGTCCAAGAAGCACCTGCTTCCAAACTCCATCAATAAACATATCAATGGCCTGTGAGAAAAACTGATTTCCTTTAAGGCAAAAAAAGTTACAAAGCTGGGACTTGGTGGTAGAAGATACAGATCTTCTATTCTTTGTAAGTGCAGGAACTTTTGGAATATGCTCAATTTATGGCTGATACCTGTCAGTGAGGGACTTGTATTATTTTCAGGATCTTGTGGAATTTCACATCTTTGAGCAGTGAACACACACTGCCAGAAGCCAAATGTGCTTCTGGTAACAAGGCTAGGCCAGCCAGTCTGCTTATGATTAAGTTTCATGCTTCCTGGAAAATCGAGCTCTTTAGTATGAAAGTGGTCAGCAGGCAAATGAGCCAAAGAATACAGATGACCACCAGAAAAAAAGAAAATAATGTATCAAGTAGCTTTTGTGTTTTATGTGTTGCGTCACTAGCTTATATAGGTTATTTACTTACCCTGATATTGATTCCAGACAATAAGTACCTTTTATTTCATAGATAGAAAACTGAGGCTCAAAGAAATGATGTAGCTAGTGCTGCATTGTGCATAATAGAGGGAGGAGCCATTTGAACCCAGCTGTATCTGACTTCAAAGATGTTTCAAGGATGGTTATTGCAGTAAAGTCTCATAATAGCCTAGATCGCAAAAGCCCAATCCCCTTCTCCTCAATTCTCCTTGCATTCTCCTGTATAATGGAGAATGTCCTGATCTCTTCTATGAAGGTCTTACCTCATAAAGTGTGGGGCAAGGTTGCCCTCATGGACACCTGAAATCAGTAACCTTCCCCCAAATCCTTGGAGATTCAGCAGGCTATTTTTATCATTTCCATTTTATAGATTCAGATTGTGAAGCACAGTTAAGTAAGATATCAAAGACCAATTGCAGCTGAAAGGTGAGCAAGAAGCAGAATTTTTATTATCTTCCTCTTATAATGAAACCTTGCCATGCAAAGCCCATTGAGACATAAAATGTTCCTGGCATTTCTTGTCTTTACCCCTAATGTATAAGATCAGTCCAAAGCATAAATCTATGGAGTTTCTTGTTTTTTGTTTTTTCCAAAACTGACCTTCTCAAGAAACAAGTTGGAAAGGGGAGTCCTAGCTGTGAGTCAAAAAACCACTGAACTTCGGCTTCTGAAAGAAGGGATAAAATTTAGCAACATGTTAAAAACAAATTTTGCTTAGAGGCCTTGTTTCCTCTTTTCTTCTTGATCACCTCTTTCTTCTGTTTCCCTTTACCTGTCTTCAGGAATGTTGTGCTCGCATGCCATTTAATAACGCAACATGTGCATTTGCATCTGCTATTCCTAGACATATCATATGCTCCTAAAAGACCACCTTCCTTCTTCTATTGTTCCAATAATTAAACCCTTGCTTCTTTAGTTTAGCTTAGCTACATGTCAGGAAAGCAATTCGGTTCAATGAAATCAATACGCAAGCATTGACTGTGTGCTCTGAAAATTGTTATGTCAGGCATGCATCAATACATTGCATAGATCTTACGGTGAAGGGTGTACACTTTGGGAAGTCAAGAGGCAAAATAAAGAAAGTTAAACAAAACAGATGTAAGTCAAAGTTCAAAATAATAGATAAGTTGTTGTAAGTATGCAATTAACTACCATGTGAATCATAATTGCCACAGAAATTCAAGGAGGAAATAGATTAGAATGAAGAATTTGTGCCTGAATGCAGGGATTTTATCCAGATGACAAACAATCTAAATTTCATTTAAATAATGAGAAAAAATGTCTTGTACTGTGGATATTAATATCTAAAAGGTTAATTGAGAATTCTCTTTAGCTTCATAAAGCTATTTATCCCTACATCTATTTCTTAAATATGCTCTCCAGTAAAATACAGTCTCATAAACAATTAAAATAGACATGACTACAATAGTTATGCCATGAGAAACAAAAAGCAAGACACACAATGTTGAAACTACTAAACAAAATATAACACAATCTGGCAAGAACTTAAAGGCAACATGCAGGGCTGGAGCAGTGGCTCAGTGGTTATGGCACTTGCCTGGCATGTGCAAATACGCAGGTTTGAATCCCACTACCACATACATACCAAAGCATTGGAGCAACAAAAATCACATGAAAAACTAAATAGGGTTGATTCTCTCCTTCTCTCTCACTCTCACTGTCCCTCTTTAAAAAAAAAAAAGACAATATGTAAAAATGAAAACATTGTGTTAAATGAAAGAATTATTGTTGATCCTTTTTTCAAATTTTAATGTTATATTATGAATACTGTACTTATATGTATTTCAACTTTGTTCCCTCTGCTTCCATAAAGACATATACAATCATTGTCTAAACATTAAATGTAGTATCTTAATGCAATGCTACACCCTAAGTGCCCTGTCAGTCAGCTCTCTAGATTTATGCAGCTGAGGAGAGCACACATGCTCCAGTGGGGCATTGCTCTGTTTGTGAGGAACACTTCAGACAGCATCCTAGCCCTTTCTGCAAAACAGCTGGCCTTTGTATCCACTTAAACAATATCTTCATATGAGACTGCTGTGATGATAGGCATGGGAGGTCACAGGCTATCTACTACAGAGTTCAAGGGTGCTTTGGGCAAGAAATTATAATAAGCTTAATGCATGTCTAACTGGATTGAGAAATTTCTCCCTTCATGTCCCTCTTTAATGTGAATCTACATTAAGATATCTAGTGCTCTTTTATATAAAGATTTATAGACGCACTTGTTTCTATTAGCTACTTATATTAAACAATTTGAGCTTGGATATTGTTCCATCAGCTGAATTAGAAATAAATGTAGCCCTTTGCATCTCGGATCTCATTGCCTATGTAGAATGAACAGCAATTCCTACTTTCTTCCCTAAGCTTTTACATGCTCTTGATTTCCCCATGCAAGGAGACCAGAGCATCATATGAAAAACCGGGAGCAAGAAAGGAAAAGCAACAGGAACAAGGATATAACCAAATACAAAACCTGTTCTGATAAATTAAAGGCCATACTGTGTCATCATGCGTACCAAAGAGTTCTATTGTGTTAGCTTGTAGCATTTAACAGAAGAATGGTTTAACAGCAGCAAAAAAGACAGGGCCACTGATAGACACCACAAATAGTGAGAATTTTTTAAATGAAATGTAAGAACAGCCCTACAAATGGCATCTGCCATTTTCCCAGATATGAGAATTTTAAGCTTTTCTGAATTATAATGTCATAATATTCAAGCTTATCCACCCTAATAAGAACATAGATATGTATTCTCTAAGGTACTTTTCCCCAGTTCTTGATTTCTGAAAATCCTAAAATTGTTTGGTATAACAAATCTGGAATTTCTATCACTCATATCAATCTTGACTCTTAATCTATTCTTAATATACTGGTCTTTGGAAGAGGAAACATGTGAATACCTCATATAGTCTGATATGGCCTATAAATGATACTAAGAAAGTTCATTATTCTCCAGTGAAGGGAAACGAGTCTGATAAGTATAGCATTCTAATCTCATTTTCAATGGCCTTCAATCTCTTTCTTTCACTTGTAACTGGAATTCAGGAAGCTTTTTTATTTTTCAATCAGAAAGATGGGATTTGTCAACTGTGCAGAAATTATTTAAGATTAAGTGCTTTGTTAAGTGCAAAAGCTTGGTTGGAATACAGCTGTTGGATGATTTCAAGCCCCCTTTAATTTTATAATATGCAAAACCTGTAAATTAAAATATTTATTTTTTTCTTTTGCAAACAAATTGAACACTATGGATTTGACTTTAAATTCCTAAAATAATTTTCCCCCAATAAAGATGTGTTTTCTCTACCAGCAATTATTTCTTGGAAGTAAGTACACATGTGGTCAGATTTACTGTGGAAAGCAAACCTTTGATGGACAAAATACTAAGTTCTGGTTCCTGGGTTCAAATCCTGACTTCGCTATTAACTGGCTGGGTAACACTGGCTGTAGAACACAACGTCTTTGAACTTCAGATCTCTCAACTGTAAACAGGCATTTGTAACAATATTGACATAGTGAAGGTAAATCTAATCTCCTAGTATGGTGATTAGTAAGCACTGAGTTTATACTAGCCATATGATTGTGTGATGGCACTCATTATTGGAAACAACCTGCCGTATGTGACATATCAAGAAATATATAGTTTACAGAAAATCATTTTCTCCCACCTGATCACAGGAAGGGCATGGAGGTAAGTATGAAGAAGGATGGAAAATAAATGTATATTCTTTCATAGGAGGAATAAAGGCCAGGGAACTAGCTTTATTATAACTAATATCCCCAGCCCCAGAGGTGCGTCATCAAAATCACTGCATTTCCCTGCAAGCAGTGTCAGCTGAATTCTCAGAGGTTTATGCATGGCTAAGCTCTGAAAAGAGCCAATGGGAACAATTGAAAAGAGGTCATTAACTGGGGGAGGTCACACACACACACAAAAAAAAGAAAAACCCAAGGATACCTGCCCGGAGGGAAAATGAAATTCAGGGAACCACCATCTGTTCTGGAAGACAGCATGTGGCACAAACTGTTCCTGGGACAAGACTACTTCAGTCATCAGTCTGAAACTGGCATTTTAATGTGTATATTAATGCTTCAAAGGCATCCAATTGAAATGGAATGCCTTCAACTCTTCTCTCCATAATGCTGTGGTGAATAAGGGCCACAGAGACTGTAAACAGATTCGGATACCATGGGACCTCATCCAGGCAGTCCCATCGTCTCCGAAATGAGCTTGGTGTACCGGATGGCTTCTAAAGTCACCCGCAAGGCTAATCACCAGTGCTTTCAGACTTTGGACAGTGCGGTCATAAAAACAAGCATTAGGTCACCGTATTTAGATGCAATGCCGATGGGCTTTCATGAGGGAATTAATTTCGTTTTTATGAAACACCATAAATGCATCTAACTTGGCAAATATCTTTAAAAGGCAGTGAAATCTTTGACTTGGCATGTTCTTTTTTTCCCTCGTTTTTTTTTTTTTAACTATCTTATAGTGCTTTGACAATTTTATGAAGACTTTCAGTCGTCATCTGTGAGACCTTTGTAATTAAGCCATTACATTTTTCTGATCTGTTTGATGTTTAAGCTTGTCTTCTTTCTTCTTTCCACTATACAGATACACACACCTCTCACCACCCAGACATTTCTCTGGATTCTTTCTACCCACCCACTGAAGCATGTCATGTCTCTGACAGCCATCTCAAGAGATAAAAGGCAGGCAGAGGTTAGGATGTAGGAAATTTCAGTTTTCTAAAAAGTAGTTAAAAGGATGGGGAGGTATCTTATGATGCTGGAAAAGAAAGGGCTTGTCTGCTTTTCATTTAAATTTTTTAGCATTAAATAGATCAGTCAAAAAATTCAAGAGGAATCTAAAGACACTATCAATGGCTACTCTTTGTAATCTTCTTTTGTCTTCATTTATCAAAGTAAAGCTTTTCTTGGATTGTCAAATGCTTATGATCGTGAGAAATGTACTTTGGAGGCTGTTTCTGATACAGGAGACTTCCTCATGAGAGTTTCTATCCTATCAAGTCTGGCAAGGGCACATGTAAAAACCTGTAAGTGCCCATTGTAACTCCCAACCTGGGTGAACATCACCAATTGAGACTCAGATGTTCTAAAGAATACAGTAGGCATAGCGGACAAACAACTCATGCAGGACAAAACTGTGATAAAACTGAATTTCTCTACTGCCCTTAAACTTAAGATACTTGTGACTTCAAGTGAAACACTAAATGAAGAACAGAATGTAGAAAACAGCAAAACTACAAATATATTCTAACAAGTTTGAGCAGATATTTTATTAGTAAAGACAATTGGAATTGATCCACTCACACATTCTCTTTCTCTTAACCTGGCCCATCTGGGTTAGGTTGTGTCAAATCCAAGGATAGGGATATTTTCATGGGGGCATCATTTAAACTGATCCTAAAGTCTTTTAAATTTAACTGTTTTGATTTCAATGAAAATGAACACTTTGTTGATGTACTCTACATAAGAATACAACAAGTCCTTAGAGACTATTGTGAGCTGAATTGTACCCCCCAAAGCTCATATGGTAGAGCCTTAAACACCCAGTATCTCATATGTACCTGTGTTGGGAGGTACCCAACAACTGTTCACATAAGAAGAGAAAGTTGGGATACATCGAGAGAAACCAGGGGCGCATACACAGAGAGAAAGCCACACGAGAGCACAACGAGATGGTGGCCATCTTCATGGCAAGGAAACAGGCCTCAGAAGAAACCAAACCTGAGTCACCTTGATTTTGGGCTTTGGCCTCCAGGTGGTGAGAAAATGCATTTGTGTTGTTAAGCCACCAGTCTGTGGTAGTTCCTTATGGCAGCTCTAGCAAAACCACTTCAGAGATATTTCAGGATCGTATATTATGAACTTATTCACTGATCGCTGATATTAAGATGTGATAGTATTTTGAAGCTAATTGCTAAAATAGTCTTAACATGAGTACTCTTGGGCTGGAGGACATGCTAAGTGGTTAGCACACTTGCCTGGCATGCATGAGGACTGGAGTTCAAATCCCAGCACAACATACACAACTGAGTGTTGGAGAAAACAGAACCAGATGAAAATAAATATAAAAGGATCCTTTCTTTTCCTCTTACTCCCTCCCTCTCTCTCTTTAAAATAAAAATGAGTGCTCTTGGATTTGCGTTTTAATAAAGTACTGCGCCAATGCCAATATTATACCTGTTTAAATTATTAATTTTAGTTTAAAAGTGCATTTGTGTTCCTTTCTGGCTTTGTTGTAAATCATCATAATCTGCACTAAAATTCTAGTAGTTGCCACAATTACAAAATAAAGTCTACCAATTTGCATTTTTGCATTACTTGTGAATTATAATGAAATTGACTTCAGAATAAAATATACATGTATGATTATACGTAGTTCCATTGTGTACACAGACAACTTTTGCAAAAGGAACTCCCTAACCCTTCATATCTTTAAATAGCATTTCTTAAACTAAAAGGAGATATGTATTATTGCCATTCATTTACTTTGTGTTTTCTTCTAGCTTCAGTAACACAGATAACTGTAGTACTATTAAAATTATTGTCTTCGTACTAGTTTTCTAATTTATATACTGTCTCAATGCAAAACAAATAAAACAACACTACATAAAACAAATCCCTATGTATGTTCATAATCAAATATGTAGACATTCTCTTAACGAAATACGCTTATGTTATCTTCAATTTGGAAACTACTATGAAACCTAAAAAGGTTTATATTGCCCATTTCAAAGTTCCAAAAGCAAATTGTAAGTCCTAAAGGCCACTGTATACATATTTATGCTTATTTCTATTCTTAAACTGCCTGAGGAATTAAAAAAAATAAATAAACACACATAAATGATTCTAATTGATCATAATTAGTTTGGGGGGTTTGCAAAAGTATCATGTAAAATAAAATAAAATAGCAACTGTCACTGTTAAGTTGGAAGTTTTATCTTCTACTCAAAACTGGATCAACATCTAACTCCATTCTCTTTTCCTTTGGTGTAGATCACTGAGGGATGATGTTGATTCCAAGCTCAACTTAGACAAGGGACGCCTCAGAGAGTCTGCAGTGGGGACAATGGCCTCCAGTGAAAAAGCCCAGGAACACTGAAGGCCTGGCAAACTGATGACTGCCCCAGCAGGCGATAAAACAAAAGACCCGAGCTCTGTGTAGTTGGAATAATCTCGAGACCCCTAATATATCCCTAAGATACTATAAGGAACTTCATCACTTCTACCTAGAGAGCCTGATTTCAAAGTGCATTTTTAGTTGGCTTTTTACTTACGAAAATGCTTGGGAGAAGGGAGTGAACAAGCATTGTCCCTGATTTTTGTTCTCTTCTGATGTTCCAGGAACTTATGCCCTTGGGAGAACCTGACCTTCACTCTTAACACCAGTGTCTTTCCATCTCCACAGATCACAATCCATGCAATACCTGTGGCTGCTGTGTCACCTCCTGGCTTAGCTCCAGATATTCAGGGGGCCCCCCTCCAGCCTCCCTGCACTTTAGCTAGAGGAAGCATTTGAAATACCGTTTGCTGTAATAGATGGCAAGCGCCACAAGAACAGGGACTAGATCTGTGTTTGCTCACTGCTGTTTCCCCAGCAGAGATGCATGGACAGGGCAAGTATTTCCTAAGTATTTTCGAGTGAATTACTGAATACATTAACTACACTTCCTGGGGTGCTGGTGTCTTCCAATAGTCTTCGTTCTAATGTGCCTTGCCATATTGCCATGTTGAATCTCTACTCTGGAATCATTATCAGGTCTACCTCATGCTCCTAGACTCTTCTTTTTTAATCCAGATTTGCTCATTCTGTCTTCCATTCTCTCCAAATCCTGATTTTTGCTAGTGAAAACAGATAACCACAATGATGATTGTTTTTCTCCTCGATGCAGTACAAAAACAGAAGTAATTTCACAGTAAAATTTAGATAAGGACTCAACTCTCTTCATGAAATTTGACACAGTAACTCTCTTCTAAGTATTTGTAGAAATATATAACAATTCTAGTTTGGGTATGAAAGTTGGGGATCAAAAAATTTGTAAGAGTAATAATCCAAGTTCTTGGGGGTTCTGATTGGAAACAGATCACATGTACGCACTAAGATAAAAGAGTATACTATTTTTTTGCTTCAGTGAAAAATCAGACAAACATGAAGAGAAGGTATATGTTTAATAACACAGCATTTAATGGAGGTCATGTCAAAGAGGTTCATGCAATAAATGCTTTGCTTTTTTCTTCTTCTTTTAGTCTTTAGGTGGCAATGTAATATGCTAGCAATATCTGTGGCCTGAAAAAGATGACGGTTTACATTGGGTACCAGCTCCATCATTAATGACATGTATAACTGTACATACTTTATTTGGCAAGTCCTTAAAACAAAATACTTGTCTAAGGTGCCCCATTGTTTAAGGAAAAACAATTATTTGGTGACTAATGTACGGGATCACAACATAGTCTATTATCAGGAAAAAATAGCTCTTTAAACATGTTATATTTTCCAGATAATTTAGAGGAAAATTATAGTACATCTAATATTAGAAGATGTCTTTCTCATTAAAAATGAAAACTTTCATTTTAATAGTTTTAAGAGGAAGAGTTTCAGTTTGAAATTTATAAACACTTATTTTATTAAATATTTAAAATATAAGATTATTAAGATTTATGAACAGAGAGTGTCAAATTTATTTGATTTTATGGAAGTAAGAAAATAATAGATTTGAATCCTATTAATGAACTTATGGACATAATACTTAAACATTAAGTAATGTTTCCAAGTAATATCACATCTATAATGTAGGGAAAATTTATGAGGTTACTTATAAGAATCTGATGTACAGAGTGTAAAGCACCTAGGGATAGCTTTTGGTGCATCGTGTTATTTATACAGTGGCTTTTATTATTTTTATAGATTACAGGCCCTTAGAAATGAAAAGGGCTGTAATCTGGTCCAATCTCCATCTAATGTGGGATGATTGATAACCTTGACAGATTGGTCTCTGGAGCACTACAGAATTAGTGGAAAATATGAAAGGAATTAGAAGCTCATTAACAGCTGAAGTACATTATCTCATAAATGCCTCTTTTTCATGGTATTTCCTTTCTTAAAGTAAATGTAAAATGTATAAAAAGAGTACCATCACAAATTAATACAATGGACCTTCTTGTTTTGGTTTGACTGAACATCAAAATATTATAATTCCCTTTCATCATTATATTTCACTTGTCAAATTAATGGCTTTTAGGTGTATTTAGAACTCACAACAAAGTTCAAATTATTAAACTGAAATGATAAATATGGTAAAAAAAAATAGATAAGCATGTCTAATCCTAAGTTTTCTATTGTAAGGCCAAGAAACTGATAACACAATCCACAGAAGAATATAAATAATGAAAATCAGATTTTCCAAAAAAGTATATGCATAGAAAAAAAACAATTAACATCTGAAAATTATTATTCCAGTCTGTAAAATACTAGATCTAAGAGAAGAACCCTGACTCCTACACTGCACCTACACTGCACCTCTCTTCATCCATGCAAATTCTATTCCTTCTGCAGCTCACTGCAGTGAATCACTGAAGAACTGAGGATAGGAGAAGATGTGATAAAAATGATTAGAGGAAGATACATATCTTGGTTGTTACTGGATACATAGAAATGATGGAGACACAATATAGATGGGTAGTAGATGATTACAGGGAAAGATGTCCAACTGAAAAAAAAGAAAGATCTTAGATCATTAGAATAACGGCAGCACTGATACAAAACGATGGAAACTGGGGAATCCTTGAAGAAACTAAGGGATCCTTTGGTGGAAACTAAAGCCCACTATTGGACCCAGTGACTCCTTTGATAACAAGGAAGATTTTGACACTTTGCAGGTGTCAGGAGAATCATGGTCTTATAACACATACTGAGAATTCAAGGTGGTTTGGGGAACTATAACCAAATTATCCTATATGCATGTATAAACATACCACAATGCATCCCACTTTTACGTATAATTGTAACGCACCAATGAAAAAACAGACTTCCAAATAAACAGAAGGAAAACCATAAGAGTAGAGGATGTGTTATCCATGTAGACATACTTAATTTCACCTTGTCATTATAGTCCCAGAAACTACTCAAATTCTCCTGAGAGTCCAGGGACCTGAATTGGAAGCCTATGAGATAGTTCCTAAATCTAGGACTATCCTGGTACTCCATAAGAAAACCTCTCGTGTCATAGCACAGATAGCCTCATGGCCTTAGGGATGAGCAGCTTTAACTCTTAGGATTATTACAAAGTTGTGGGAAATACCTCCTCACAGAAAGCAAGACCAATCTGGTAGTATTTTATAACCCACAATCACCTCTGTTCTTGGTTTCATTCTCCCTCCTAACTTGAATGAGTATACATTTCAACGTATGTCTAGATAAGACTAGTGCTTCGTTCAAGCATTACACCTTTCCTCACTTATTTACTTCACGTCTCTTTTAGCTCTCATACTTATATTTTGTACTTAGGAAATCTGGTATTTCCTATTATATGCTGACTTCTTTAACTCATTTATCCTTCTTTACAAGTTTTACCTGACTCTTATAGGTTTAAAAACAGTGTTTTTGTGCTTCTTTATGTTCCTCACCAGGTCTAGCACAACACAAGGACATCTAAAAAGTAGCTCTTAAAGACTGTGCACTAAAGGATTAAGAGTATCTCACACTTTGCACTTCCATACAATGTAGTATGGACTTAAGAAATAATGTGGATCTTAATGTGCAACAGAAATGTGTGAAAACATTAAACAGAGCTAAGTCATATGTCTATTGCTATTGTTGATATCTATTGTAAGCACATTAAAGAATTTTATCTATTTTCTGATACTTTTTCCTCTCTGGATGTTAATCATTTTTCAGTGCTTTCGGGTTCATAATGAAATGGATATTTGAGAAAAATATCTTTAAGCAGAATATCTAAAAAATACTACTTTAAATAAAAATTTAAACACACAAACTAAGATATTTGAAACTTGGTTAAGCAAGGAGGAAATGAAGCACAAGATTTATGAATGTCTACAATAGATTGATATATTAAAATATCTTAGGAGTTTTTAAAGGAAAGATTTAAAATCTGGTTATGATTCTTTTTCTAAGTTCTGGGAGTGGTGTTTTTCTAACATCTTCATCTTTTTCACCTCAGTAAGAATAAATTCAGCCCCCAGTGTAATAACCAACTCATGCTAGTTCTAGTTTCTCCTGGTAAAAGGCAAGCACTAGTCTTAGCTCTACAGCATCTTACAGATAAGCTGACAAATGCTCCTGACCCCCTGGGACAGTCTTGGTTTATGGCTGTTACATAGGGTAGTTATGAGTTGTGTTTCTTTACTGCCTTGGAATTTTTCTGTTTGATCACGTTTTGGTCTCCTAACTATTGGGGGTCCTTGTGGGAATCAGAAAAAGGAAATGCCTTGGGTGGTTATGCAGGCGTGGCAAGCCCAAGGTTTTTGGTAGAAATGGACAGACAGCTCTTTCTGAAGGGGACATCACCTGCCTCTGTGCATAGTAACTGAGGTGGGAAGATTGTAAGCTCAAAGCCAGCTTCAGAAACTTAGCTAGGCCCTAAGAAATTTAACAAGATCCGGTTTTAAAAGAAAATGTAAAAAGGACTGGGGATATGGTTCACTGGTGAAGTGCCTCTGGGTTCAATCCCCGGTATCAATCCAAACGTTGACTGGATTTCATCCCCTCGTCCCCTCTGATGGGAGACTGGTAACATCCAAGTTGTGTGACAATAGAGTGGTCTGTCCACCAGCTAGCATGGTGTCTCTAATGCTCATTAAAATCCAAAAGTTTCTCTAACACCCAGGCCACAGTATTTTTCCAAGAAGTCAACCTTAATTAATACACACCATTCTTTCCT
This sequence comes from Aplodontia rufa, assembly GCA_004027875.1. NCBI lineage: Eukaryota > Metazoa > Chordata > Mammalia > Rodentia > Aplodontiidae > Aplodontia > Aplodontia rufa. The sequence continues at coordinate 15,175 of PVKS010012541.1, forward strand.
TTAAATTTTTACAGAATATATTTTCTGAGCCACTCACTTGACTTGAACCATGTCCTTCCCAGTGACACTTTTTTAGTGCTCTGGTTTGGGGTGGGTCTAGGGATAGAAGAGGCATAGCAATTACACCTCTTCCAGGGATTGGAAGAGCAATCTAAAGTCTCCGGGGAGGTTTATCTCTGTGTATGTGAACCCAACTTCAATAGCAAAGACAAGGTAAATTTATTCCCAGTAGTCACCCTTTATCCTCCGATGATATGCTCCAAAACCTCAGGAGGATGCTTACAACTATGGATACTACCAAGCTCTCCATATGCAAGCTTTTTCTACATCTATAATAAAATTTAATTTAAATATTAGGCATAGTAAAAGACTAAGAACAATGCAATAAAACAATTACAACAGCAAGGTGTCATACAATTGCCAGCATCACTTGTCTTGCACTTGGGTGCCATTTGTAAGAAGAATAAGGGTCACTTGAATACAAGCACTGTGGCATCACCACAATCAATCCGATAACACAGAGGTTACCAAGTGACAGATGGAAGGGTAGTGGATGTGCTGGTCAAAGGGATGATTCGCGTTCAGGGCAGGACAGAGCTGCATGGTGACAGATTTCATCACGAACTGAGAATGGTGAAATTTAAAACATAAAATACGTCTGAAAATTTCCATTTAATATTTTTGGACCACAGCTGAGTGGTAACTGAAACTGTGGAAAGAAAAATGCAAATAAGGGAGCTAACTGCACACACTAATGTAGGAAGATTAATGGCTACTGTAACTGTAAGATCATAAAGCTGAAGTATTTTGTTTAAAAATAGTGGAGTTGATTTTTACTCAATACTTCGTACTTAACAGGATTTTGCCAATGATTAAATGTTTTGAAACTAATAGTTCAAATTTCAAAATACTCAGTGAGGTAACTACTATTATTATCCCATTTTACAGATTAAGAAAATAGAAAAGGGTTAAAGAATATGGCCAAAATTCATACATCTAGTAAGACTTTGAACTGGGACTTAAACCCAGGCTGTCTGACCCCCAGGCCTTCACTCTTAACCTTCACACCATCCCACCTTTAATTGTATGTGATGTCTGCAACATATGTTTGAAGTTGGGTTATTTGGTCTCTTCTTTTTTTATAATAATTTCAGGTTTAAGAGGGGCATACAGCCGGCACGGTGGCATTTGCCGGTGATCACAGCAACTCCAAAGGCTGACGTGGGAGGATCAGAAGTTCAAAGTCAATCTGAGCAATTTAGCGAGGCCCTAAGCAACTTAGCAAGATCCTGTCTCAAAATAAAATATAAAAAGGACTGGGGGATGTGGCTCAGTGATTATGTGCCCTTGATTTCAAACTCCAGTATCAAAAAAAAGGTATACAAGTTGGACTAGGAACTATCTTTCGCATCTAGACAAAAAGACTAAGCAGCAAAAGGTAATAAAACCATGTTGTAAACCTAAGGGATCCCTGAAAGGCCTGAAGAATCTGAAGAGAATTATTCAAAAATGCTAGTACAGCAGAGGTCTAGGAACCTCCTGATTTGGTGAAAATCAGGAATAAAATTCTTTGGATTCTTTTTTTTCATAGAAGGAAGAATAAACAGCATAGGCAGCATTGAATAATACTTGGTTGCAAGCATGGGATATATGAAACTGGCTAGTTTCTTAATCTCTCTGTGTTTATTCATTTATCAAAAGGAAATACTATTCGCTGCCTTATGTTGATTTTGTGAGTGTTAACGCAATAAGTATATCAAATTCCCAGCACAGTGCCCAATGTGGAGAGCCCACCACAGAGTGCATGACTAATTCACTGTAGCTAATACTAGATCCTACAACAGGAAAGAATTCAAAAGGGTTCTGTGGACGTCTGGGACTCAGGGTAAGCTTCACCCCAATACCAACGCAATACCAATTTCCTTTACTGAGTCCATCGGAAGGACTTAGCCTTCTGTTTGAACTCCATTTCCATAAAGCATAGGCCTCATCTAATTATCCTACTGTGATTGTGACCATTCTGCCCTTGTATTCAGGAAAACAAAATATGCATGTTTTTAAAAAAAAGCTTCTTTTTGTTTGTTTCTCCTGTAACCATAAAATGTTCTCTCATCCAAATCCTCTGCCAACCTGAGCAATAAAAATAATAAATGAGGAGACTTAAAACTCTACTTAGACTTTTAAAATGCTCCAGCAAAGGTGACCCTGGAAAATTATTATGGCATGGTATCAATTAGTTGACACTATCTAGAAAAATGAAGCTAAATGTTCCCCTATTCTGTTTAGTTTTATATCTCATAAATCCAGCTAAAATACTTCATTGGAAATGCATATGGTAATATCTAGACAGAGTTATGTTAGGTATGTTCTCTTCTGGATTCTCAATGGACATTTTAAATATTCAGGACACCAGTATAGATAATATGCTCAGGATGACAAATTACTTCAATAAAACTTAACACGAGGAGAGTCAGTCACAGATTTTTGGGGCTGAGGGAGCTCAACTGTTTTTCAATGCATTCAAATTCATAAGACTAAAAACAAAACAGACTTTAACATGTTTAAGATGAAAGTCTGTCTTTGAAAACTGTTCTACCCATGAGGCTAAATTTGACACAAAATATTCATCATCCTAATTTAAATTTTAATACATGTCCTATTTAAAAGATTAGTACTTCAAAAGGATTTCATATTTATTATGTCATTCTGTCTTAATTAAGAACCTCCTGTAATATTAGATTAGGTTACACCTTTGAATTGTTATAAAATTAAGTTTACACTCCCTAGAAATAAATGTACTTTTCTCATAATGATATAAACATCTGAACATATAATTTTTTCACAACAATTTTTTTTCATATGACCTACCAGTTCCACAAAGATATGAAGTTTTATTGTTAAAGTTCCTTTTTTCTGGAATACTATTATAGAGATAATTGAGTAAAAGATAATTTTTAGGAGGTAATGAGCGTTCCATATACCTTTCATTTACCTCCCTCCATCCTTGTTTATAACTTAAATACTATTTGACAATTCTCAAAACTAAGAAATTAATATAGACAATCAGCTCTTAACTAAAGTACAGACTTTGTTAGGTTTTACCAGTTTTTAACTAATGTAACTTTTCTATCCTAGAATCCAATCTAGACCCCATAGTTCATTAAATTATCTTATCGTCTTGGTACTTTTTGATATGGATCAATTATTGTGTAAAATGCCCCTCGGTTTGGGTTTCTCATTATTAAATTGAAACCATGGGTTTTACTTAGAATATCAAGAGCATCGCAGAATCTGTGTGCCCTGCTCCTGGGACATTACATCAGCAGGTGCATGGAGCCAAATGGCTTCTACTGGGTGCATTTTTTCAGTGCTCAAAATACATTTATTAGAAGGACAATCACATTCTTATATTCATATTTGAGTGGAATTTTTTCTATTAAATTTAAGTACAAATGTTCATCTTATTCTATGAAAGAAATATAATTTTATCTGAGCTAGTAAAGGTTACATGGAAAGGGCTGAATCAGTGGTTACCAGGTTACTATGAGAAGATTAATAAAGGACAGCTAATTTCACTGTAGGCACATTTCATTTTTTTCCCCTCTAAAATCTTAATATCCTCAAAGATCAACTAGAACAGAGGTTCTACAGACCTAATGATGTTGACCTGCAAACCCCTAACTCCTGTGTGTAATTTAGTGCGTATGTGCAAATACCCGTATTTTTCTCAAGATAGGGTGTTCCACTTCATCAGAGTCTTATAATGGCAAAAATTCAAAGGAAGTTAAAAAAATTATCTACAGCAGAAGAAAGGGACCAAAGGATGTGAGGGCAGAGGGAGCGCTTGGGTGGGATATTGGCAAAATTATATTGTTATTTTGTGTGCATGCATGAACATGTAATAACAAACCCCGTCATTATGTACAACTTAAATGCGCCAATAAAAAATGTCAAAAAAAGAAAAAAAATTATGTACAGAATGTCTAAACCTGAAGATATAGATACCTATCTACCTTGTATTCTACAGAGGTCCATAACACCAAATAGGAATGTTCCACTACTTTGATCCTCTGCTCTCTTGACTACACTGTCATTATTTACTAAAAGTAAAGTGACATTTAATACCAGCTTATTTCTGAGCTTATAAGATAAGTAGGTGCAAGATTGGCTAAGCGAAATGGCCTGAAAAACATGAGCCCAACACAGGATTAGCATTCAGATGATGACATTAAAAACTAACAGGAAAAAATTACAGAGTAGAATTTTTAAATTGCTTAATCATACACAAAAATAGCAGTTGTTATCCATATTCATCATAAAAATATATAAATATTCCTGGGTAATTTAAGAAAAAGCTCTTGAAAAAATATGAGGTCAGAGTGTTTAAGAAAGTATTACAAGGAAGGCTTGTCAGTGAGCTGGGAACATGACTTATCTTCCATTAGCTCAGGTAATTATAAACTACAAAATACAAGAAAGCATTGTTATAAACCTAGAAATCTTATTAAAATCAACGAAATACTTGAAAAGCTATTTGAAGCTTGTTGAAAGCCTAATAATGTTAAAAGTGTATTTCTCTGGCCTTTAATCTTTAGTTATTCTTGAAACCCTTTTCCACTTCACTTCCTAAAAATTAAATTTTGTGCTTACAGTGACAAATATTGTTTTACATCTGGCATGACATTGTTTGTAACCAGAAAGTAAATTAATTAATCTCATTTTTCATATCTTTGGAGAAAAGTTCTTCAACCCAATCCATCAATATCGTTAGCTATTCTAATTTAAAATCATGGTAATGCTATTCTCTTGCTTAACATGCATAGTTTTCAGGAATGGGATCAGTATACCCCTTTATTGTGAAAATAATTTAAATTGCTAACTACATTATAAATTGGAAATGATAATGAGGAACTTGAAAATAGAGGAGGAAATGGTGTGGAACTAATGATATAGGAACTAATGATATTATTTTTACATTATACATAAGATGTAACTTTCTTATCAAATTTCCTTGAATGATCAATAAATATTGATTTGATTGGTTGGCTTCTATGTAACATAATCTGAGAATTTGTCAAAGTAAGAAAGGATCATTGAAAACTGACAACATAGAACAAATTCTTATCCATTAATTGTTTCAAAATACACTTCATTCTTTTAAAGGGCTTAAGTTTAGCTTCAAGTACATAGGGAAATCATGGATCCTCATCCTGTTTTATTGAGCTTTGAGTATCTGATGCTGTTATGAAACATCCTCCTCTTAGCTCAGTTGCAAAACAGATTTAAATGAGAGGCAAAGAAGTAGTAGAATCAATAGAGAAGCAACATTCACCACTGCACTCAAATAGCACACATCCAACACATATGGAGAAATCACCTTTTCAGATTCAGTTCTGATGACAATAAACATTTAATAATCTGTTTGTTTTCGAGGGTAAAGAGTGAACATGCTCTACAAACAGAAAGAAATGTCTAGTAGGGTTTGACCGAGTTTTCTGAATTATTTGTCTTATAAGCAGTCATTAATTTGGCCGTGTGAATATCCGGCCTGAGTGCTACGAGGCAGAAGACAAATTGGAAGCAGTCTAGTCTCCAGTGCAAGACAACTTTATGGAAGTGAGAGATAGATCTCATTGACAAGTTTCCTAAGAGGGAACATAAAAGATATTCCCAAAAACAAAGGGGCTGGGGTGGCGGCTTAGCGATTATAGCACTTGCTTGGCAAGCGCAAGGACATAGCTTCACACCCCAGCACCACGTACACAATGTACACAATGAAGTGTCAGAGCAACAAACACCACACGAAAAACTAAATAAAACTGATTCTCTCTTTCTTTCTCCCTCACTGTCCCTCTCTCTTTAAAAAAAAAAAATAGCAAAGAATAACTTATAACCAAACTATAAGACTTTGATTTTAATAATGGAATAGGTTAGCTCCGTTGATATAAAATTCTTTACTTCTGTTGTACCATGAAGAATAATCTTTTGGAAAATATCTGCATTATGTATGTTGGGTATGCTATACAGTCTAAATAAGTACAAAGTCTATCAACCCTTCTAAATGGAACTTTCTCTTTCCTTTGTCAGAAAATTAAACAAAAATAAAACAAAAAACCCCTAATATATACCTTATAGTAACAGGAAAATTTCTAATATTAAAAAATCTCTAGGTCACTAATAATGTAAGAACAAGTGAGAAGCCTAAGAATATATCATTTCTGTCTGTCTCCTTAGACATAATTTCTTTGAAGTTAACCTGAGAATTTCAGGCAGATATTTTGAATATACTACTTAATAACAAGTTAATTATGCTTCCTCATTAAGAATAGCCCTCAAAGTCCCGGCAAAACCCAGCACAATGGAAAAAGTTAACTAACAAAGGAAAAGTTTTAGCCACTTTTTCTACCAGAGATTTATCAGAGTATGTAAGAGTGACTATGAAAAAGTTGGATTAGAAAACATTGAACTGTATAAAATAGAAGTATTATGTATTGAAATAAATATTCACCATACATGCAAGTAAAAGGACACCAGCAAAAGGACAGTGTTTTGGCACTGAAATTTAATGAAGAATCTAGAATTATTCAACAGTTACTAAGTACCTACTATATGCCAAGCCAAGCCCTTATTGTTATTCTTTTGTAGGACTTTACTGAAAATACTCAAATATGAATAATTTATTGATTTCCACAAGAGATTTTTATATTCATTATTTCTTTTTATAAGAAGGACATGAAACTCAGGCAAACATTTCTTCTATGTATATATTTAACCAGAACATGGGGCTAGCCTTCTGGTAAAGACTTTTTCTCCCAAATAATCCTTAAGCATTCTAATGCTCCATAATGATTTACTTAGTTTGCTAATTAAGTTTCTCAAATGAAGTTGAAAAACAATCAGTTCCTACTAATTAATATTATTGACTCAAGAATTTAGTGACTACAAAACAACTATGGTGTATGCAAGACAATCCTTTTATTTCATGTGTTACTGTTTGTTGTGCATAAGATACATTTGAGTGTGTACCTATGGGTCAGTAGAAGGAGTTGGCTTTGACATGGACTGATATGTACCTGTGACTGATCATGTTAAGTCATGACTTTTAGTTATGTCCAATGCATTGTGCTACATTGAAAAAATCATTTAATAATTTCTCTTCACTTTGGATTTGGTGTCCCAGACAGTACAAAGGAAAGCACACAGCATATGGACAAGAGAAGTGTGGCTTTGAATTAGCAACAGTCATCATGAACACATCAGGTGACCTCACCAAGGTTTTCTTTTGTAACTGGAAAAATGAAGAAACTGGACTAGAAAGAATTTTAAGTTTCTTCCCTATTTTCAAATGCTATGGCTGTAAATGATGTAGATATTCTTAAATATATCCTAATAGTAAAATTAGGTTTTATATCAATTTGAAGAACGAAATCATAAAATCAATGAACAATTCAGTGCCAAAACAGAAAACTCAAAATAAGAGAATGACTTAAATGGATAATCAACAAGTTATTCATGAATTGAATTAAAAATACATTCATCAATCTAAACTAAATGTATGGGATTAAAGAGGCTATAATCAATATAGCTTTCTTGAACCCTGAAATACTTTACTAGCTTTCACTGATAAAAAATAGATAAGGTTTAGAGCCAATACTCACAGACCAGTCCAGCCAATTTGTATGATCCTACCCAAAGTGCTTCCACCATCTCTATGAAATGTTCCCTGGTGGCTGTTCTTTTCTTCAATCCTCTCATCCCTAAAGGACCTACTTTGGCACACCACTTCAAATCACCTTTTGCCCCTTTCTTTAATCTTTAATAGCAACTAATCTCTGAAGTAGAAATTTTGACAGTTAATAGAATTTACTTGAGTTTGGTAGGTGTTCTTAATGCTTGTCTCTCAACCAGACTAATCTTTTAGCAATCAAGATTCATGTCTTTGATTTCTCCATTCCTATCACAGATTTCCAGTTCATTAGTACCTAGTGCCTTCTGGTGACAAACTGAAGCACTGAATGATTAATTGCAGGGATTGCGGGTGGGACAGGGATTAAAGGAGAGAGAGAGGAAACATAAAAGCTAAACAGAAATAATGTCTCCTGTTCTTCATTTGTTCACTAGGTCTCGTAATGTATTCTGTGTTCTTCCTCTTTATTTTCTCATACCTTCCCTGGGTCCTTTTGATTTTGATATCTGAACTGTTTGATAATTCCTTAAATATTTTCTCTGCCTCTGTTTCTTCCTTTTAATCCCACGTAAATGAATGCATGCCTGAAAAGAGACAAATTAATTCTATTTTTTCATAGTCTTACTATATCACTCACTTTAAACTGCCTCCTTTCTTTGGAATCTGTTGTTGCTGACTTTTTTTTTATTTGCATAGCTTATTCTGAGCCAATTTATAACTCATATTTTCCCAAGTATTCTATTTTTAATCTTGAACATTTAAAATTATTCTACAACAAGGTTGTAACTCTCCTGTGTTCCTTTTACATAGTATGTGTCCTTCAAATACTTGCTGACTTGATTTTTTTTAAACTTGAGATAAAGTGAATATTTGATCTTACATTGATATAAAAGGCATCTTCTGGCACATTGTGGTAGGCAGGTGAATTTAGTTTTATCCCCAGAAGTGAGTATGATTTATTTGGAGTTTTGAGTCTGAGCATGAGAGATGATGTTAGGTTTTGTGGATTAATGCTAGGAGAAGAGCAGGTCTATTTTTGTTGAGAAAGACAAATTTGCTATATAACTGTAATTAGGACAAATCACAGAGTAATGATGCATTATATTCTAGAGCTTTAACTGACATGCACCCCAAAGTGGCTTTCTCAACTTTAAATGATTTGCAAAATATTATTTCTGTACTTTGCTCCATATACAGAAAATAATGGAAACTGGGTTTGCTATTCAGAAAATTCAATATTTATTCTAAAATGAGAATTGTTGGGCTGTAGGAATATTTCATATCCTCCAAAAGAGCTTAAAATCTACCTCTACTAATTAGTTTCTTTAGGAAAGCCTTCCAGACAATTATAGGGTAACACTCCTGGTCAATGCTTTAGGTGCTTTTCATTAAAGGTATAGTGTTGCTACCAGATGAATTGCTTCATAGAAAAGCACTTACCACAAAGCCCTATAATGGAAGGTTAAGTGCTGTACTTAATTACTAATTTCAACCCTTATTACCTATATTTTGCAGTGCAGACACTTTAAAAGGAACCAAATATAGTCTACTGGTTCCTGCTTCTTTGATTATAGGACTTAGTGGTAAAAGCATCAGTCCAGCTGCTTTTCCAATGAATAATAACCCTAAAAATTTTTTAAATAAAAATAGCCATACCATAAACTGATACAGAAGACATATACTAAGTCTTGCTATTAAACTCATATTTAAACTCACTTTGTTCTAAAACTTCACTTTAGATGACACACTAGAATTTGTATTCACGGCTGGGCACAGTGATGTATGCCTGTAATGCCTATAATCCCCGTGACTGAGGAGGCTGAGGCAGGAGGATTGCAAGCTCTAGACCAGCCTCAGTAACCTAGGCCCTCAGCAACTAAATGTGACCCTGTCTCAAAAGAAAAAATAAAAAGTACTAAAGATGTAGCCCAGTGGTAAAGTGACCCTGAGTTCAATCTGTGGTACCAAAAAGAAAAAGAAAATGTATCTGGCCTTTATAGCATGGATGGAGATGAAACTTCAAAAGAAATAGTATCTGAAGATTTTTATGGTTTATTTCCTACCTCAGCATCATGCCAAAATACATGCAAAGCAGATAATTAATAACAATAATAATAAATTGGTGACAACAATAGTGGCTCCTCTGAGATCCTACATATCGATCATTAACTTTGTATGTAAAGAAATTTCTCATATGTGGTCTAATTCTTGTGGGCAGATTCCAAATTTCTCTGTTGCTTGTATCTTTCAGCATAACTGCAAATTTGCTCACTCTTGATTGATTAATATTACCTAAAATATTACTTGGGGAAAGAGCATTTGGAAACTTGGACTAAATATAAAAGGTGTATGTAAAATAACTATTTCTAAAGATTTGCTCCTTAATTAGGATACTGCCAAATTCTAATATTTAAATGTATTTTATGGAGGTGCTTCTTATTCTATTTAACTGATGAGATGTTAGATGCATTAAACAAAGATTAATCTAAGAAAAATACAAATATTTCTTCAAATAATTAATTAACACTGCCCCAATCCAGCTATCAGTATTCAAACTGGACATTAGTCTGACACATGAACATAAGGAAGATGTCTTTTTGAAACTATACCCAAAACATGACATCTGGTATACACACAACTGAAAGATTATTAATTACATAAAATAGGGTAAAATTATGTTATAGAAATTTTCTAAAAAAATAAAAATTTTACCAAAATGCATTGATGCATTAGAAAACTACATTCAGATGACCTATACTTGTAAAAGGTATGCTATTTTTGTTTGTTAGGTATGCATTATGCCTATTAATAAAATAAGATCCAAGTATGGATATTTTTAATTTAGTTTAGCCCACAATTTCCCAAAAAAAATTTAAATAAGACTTCTCCTTTTCCTCTGTAGGTAAGCATTAATAACAATTATAACATTGTTCTTTTCTTTAATTAAGGAGTTGAGTTATTGTACAATCATAAATGTGTAAAAAGAACAATATGATCTGCATTCTCTCCTAAACTAGAGTTACCCCACATTGCCCATACTGCATTCTCTATTCTTTTATGTTTGCCCCTACAATGGATATAAATGTTTAGATTGTAAATTAAGATCACGGCATGGAAAGTGCTGATAAGAGTAAAAAGTTACCAAATACAGATAATTTAAACACCTACCTATTGAAACAAGCTGGCCTCAAGAGGTAATGGCCACACTGTATCAGGAGTTATCATTTTACATATTCAGGCCAACACTTCACGGATGACTACATCCCAGAGCAAAACCTCGACCTTACCTACTGTATGTGTTCATCGCCTACAGTGCAACGACTTCCAATCAGCAAGCAAGGGTTGATAAATCCAAACTTTAGGAAAATCATCAACTTCTTTTTCTGTAATTCCACTGAGGTTGTACCTATTTGTCAAATACATTTATACTAGGCCTTCCAGTGAACGCAGTGGAGATTATGAGCAGGGACATACGTATTTAAGTTACTTGGCTTTCAGAAGTTCCATTCCTTCTGCTTATTTGTAGATGGCAACGGAAGGACTATGCACATACTTGTAGTGCAAAATTGTGATAATTCCCAGGACACCAATTTGGCGAACATTTATTGATTGTCTACTATTTGCCAGTATTATAATAGGCACTGGACATATTATTAATTTGCTTGTTTTTGCATTTTTTCATTGAGCAGGTTTTAATTACATGTAATTGAGCAAATATTTGCAAAGCACTAGTCATATAGAATATGCTGGAATTGGAGCTTGAGAATGCAGAATTATATAAATTTGAAAAGGTCTAGAAAACTCATCCCTGGCATTTCATTCCAACTATGAGTTAGTCCAAAGAAAATTTATGCTTATTTAACAAATCCTTATTTATCAAATTATTTCTTGATGAAACAAATAATTCTAATAAAATGGGTAGTTATATATATACACATTTTGGTTATCATTCGTACTATGAAGAATGAATTTTCATTTCATACTTTTTTCTTTACATTGTGTTATAAATTGTATGCTATGAAAAAAAATCTATAGCATGTCTAAAAGGAAAACAGAGACAAATAAGATTGATCCTTTTAGAAAGTGTTTTTTATACCAAAGGGAAAATGACAGCAAATACCTTAAATATGTATTTTCCTTAAAAATAACATTTATTTACTAATTAAGATCACATGCAACTACAATTAATACTGGTTTAAATTTCTAATCTACCATCTTTGTTTTATAACAGTACTCTGACAAAACTCATCAATAATGAACAAGGTCGTTTTTATTTTACTAATAATGGCTTGACGCTCAGTTTACAGACTTAAAATGAGTAATACTAGCATCACAAAATCCTCGTGAAACCAGCGGTTCTATGGAAGTGAAAGTCCCCTTCCGCGCATGCTCTTAGAACTGCTGATCTCCACTACTCCTTTTTGGTGACTCATCTGCTTTGCCCTGCTCTTCCTGTTCCTTTCATGGCTTTTAGGTGTGCACTGCCATCAGAAAAACAGTCCAGTCTTCCTTTCTCTCAGAAAAACCAATGTGATCATCATATTCCCTCCCTTAGTTTGAAATTTAACTTTGTTACTTTTGACAAAGCCTTTTCTTTGTTCAAATGCAAGGATCCAGTAAAAAGAGCTTTGACATGTTGTGATTTTTTTATGTGTGAATTTTTCTGCTTTCACTGATGTCCTGAATTTTGCAAATGACAACATGTGCCTTCAAGTTCGCCTATATAATGACATTTGTACACTGTAACAAGAACAGTTTAGGACAGCATTACATTCACATGATTCTAAAGTCCAATAAATACCTGATGATTTCTCAGAAAACCACAATTTGGTGAAACGGACGCAAAACAGTGCTTTGTTTTCCACTTTTTTTAATTCATAAATCTTCCCTAGATACATATTCACTTGCCTACCTGCAGGGTAGCGCTCGATCACTGGCCAGCTGTCCACCTGTAACGTGGCATTGCCACCACTCCGCGTGAAACGGACCACATGGTACTTCCCATCATTAATGATTGCATTGGACTCTTCAATAGCGATGTCATCTGTCCCAACATTAAACTTAACTCCAATTTTTCCTTGGTGCTAGAAGGAAGGAGGAAAGAGAAAAAAGAGTTGTATTAGATTGAACCGATTAGTCAGCATTTAAGAAGAATCACAAACAAGGTATTGTTCAAGAATATTCTTTGGACAACAGCTGCTATTTTTTGCTTTTACATCTGACAAACTCCATGTAATATAAGCAAGATTCAGGGATGGAGCGGTGGCTCAGTGGTTATGGCGCTTGCCCAGCATGGGTGAGTATGCAAGTTCAAACCCCAGCACCACGTACGTACACAACGAAGTCTCAGAGCAATGAAGACCACATGAAAAACTAAATAAAATTGATTCTTTCTTTCTCTCTATCTCTCTCACTGTCCCTCTCTCTTAAAAAAAATATACATTATATATAAGATTCTTGACATTTGGATAGATTGATATTCCAAAACACACACTTTCAAGGGAATTGAGCTGCCTTCTTCTCAGAGGTTGCCTTAGAGAAGTGCACAGCTGCCCCAATGAAGCCACATCCTTTCTTCCCTTTAATTTAACATCACTCCTTTAATCCACGCTCCTCATTTCACAAGAAAGGTGAGACTTAAAACCCTTCCTTTTAGTAACTAGCGCATGAAATCTGTCTGGAGCCAAATGACAAATGCTCACAATACACAAAATCATTCTAAAGCATAGGGGGGTACATAGATAGGCATTGAAGGCTGGAGCGGTGGCTCAGCGGTTACAGCACTTGCCTGGGATGCTCGCGTACGCGGGTTCAAACCCCAGCACCATGCACACAGCTAAGTGTCAGAGCAACGAAAGCCATGTGAAAAACTCAATAAAACTGATTCCCTATTTCTCTCTATCTCACTGTCCCTCTCTCTTAAAAAAAAAAAAAAAAAGACAGGCATTGAACAAGTGCAACATTTCAGTCATGAGTTACAAATCATCCGAGACTAACAGCCCCAAACTTATCCAATTGCTTGATCTTAACAGATGTAATTACAACACAGGAGGTGCAATTACAACATAGGAAGATACAATGACTTCTTCAAAATCTCACAGCTGAAACAGAGATGTAGTAGAACTAAAATTTTGATACCTTCTATTTAGCATATATCTAAGCCGAGATGAAGTTTTGAGACAGTTATCCAAAGTTAACTTCCTCTCTGAATTGTGCAAAGTTAACAATGCAAATCTCAATGTAAAATTGTGATTGTTACCTTTAGAATTTCATAGCACAAGGCAGGAAAGAAGCATGTGCTTATGTCCTCCGCCTCTGAGGAGCTTCACTAACAGAAGGGCTGTCAACTCCACCACGCGCTCAGTTGACTTTTAAAGTGTATGGGTTTGCTCTTAATCAGTAGCACTCAATACCTCTGCTTCAGGCCCTTGTCAGAGTGCATAACTTCAAACTGTCTGCAGATCACCTTACATCAAGCCTCAGTTGGGAGAAATGACATGAGGGGAGAGGGGTTTAAGAGCCACGCAGCTCATTCTTTCCCGTAGAAATTTTAAATCAGAATATTAGAAGCCTAAAGGTTTGGACCATGTTTTCTAGGCTCTCTGTTAGAGTCTCATCACTGAACTAGGCAGCAAGAAGATGACTCCAGCTTGCACTAGGAAGTCTTTTAAAAAGTCTTGTATAAAATTGCATTAACCGAAGGGAAGTATGGAAGATATTATTTCTGATGTCACTCTTTATTCTTTTACTGCAGATAGCCTACAAATTTTTGCTTTTCCCCCCAGTTCATATTATCCATAAAGAGTCTCTCTCAGATAAGAATTTAATTTGATTTTTAATTTTTTATTTTGTTTATTTTAGGCTTGAATAATGTGACTTTAAAATAACATATTTTCTTTTAGATGCTGCCTACATTTCTGTCAGACAGAGATAACTTATCATATCTCTCAAATGAAATGGCTTACAATTACCTATGGAGTTATCTGTGTATATAGAGTGGATTAAATAATTAATCAAAAATGAGCAAATAAGAAAATCGCCTGAAGAAGATCATCTTAGAATAACATGTAATTAAAAGTAAGGATGATGAAAAACATAATGGGAAATAAAAATAAGTTCAAGGGAAACAATATAAGAAAAGTCTATGCAACTATTAATATTGCTCTACCCACTCCACTGACAACCAAACATGTATGTAAGAATTGTACGCACTTTATAAATACCAACTCTGGTGTTCCTCCTAACAGTCCCATGACAGAGGTACTGTTTCATTCTATAGTACAGATGGCAGCATCGAGGCACAGAGTGATTAAGTAACTTGGCTAAGGTCACACAGCTACAAAAGAAGAGCTGTGATTCAAACCCAGGCAGTCTAGCTCCTGAGTCTGTGCTCTCAATCATTACCCTAGGCTGAATTTAGCACAGGGCCATCCTACAGCTGTGGCTTGCAGTTTGGTAAATCTAGCTGTTCTTTGCAACCAGTTTCATCTCCCCTTTTTAAGATGAAGCACCACAGAGCCTTGTAGTGTGACTTAAAGTTTTTTTTTTTTTTTTTGGATATGCATCACTCAGGTTATGCTTAAAATAATCTTATAATGGGTAGTAAGCAATGGATATGTGAATGTAATAAGATGTTAAAGTGGATTCTTTTTGTTCCAGTTTTAGCTGAGATCTTGAGAAGTTAAAAAAACAGACTGATTTTCCATTCTACAAAATTAGGTATGAAATTGCTTAAGCCACACTTGCAAAGAAAAGCTCTGACGACTGCTTTTAGGGCCCCAAATTCAGTGCATCATAAAAGCAGGAAAGGCCCAAAGGCGGCTGATAATTAGAGAAGGATTTGAGAAGAAAGTTGGGACGTGACGGGATTCACACACCCTCCAAAGTGAAAGGTTACTTTCCCCTTGTCTCAAATGCAGGGAAAGGAACATGAATGGAATGAGTCGGAAAGTTGGATAGCCATCTCGTGGATATGATAGCAGCAGTTGCAGTAGTTAGAAATCTGGGATTTAATATACCTGAGAAATCTTCAAGGAAAGCAAACGCTGTGGCTTCCTGATGTTCTGATGGCAGAGCAAGGGGACAGTACAGCACCAGGGGCCAGCTGTGTAACACAGTTTGTTAGGACAAAGGACATTACCGGTGTACCAGAGCTTAGAGAGACAGTATGCAATTGTGTGGTGTGCTGTCTAAAGGGTCACTGAGGTGGGGCCAGGCATTACAGAAAACCCACCAGGGGCAGTTGAACCCAGGGGTGTTTTACCACTGAGCAACATCCCCAGTCCTTTTTATTTTGTTTCATTTTATATTTTATTTTATCTTAAGATGGGGTCTAAGTTGCTGTGGCTTGCCTCAAACTTGCAGTCCTCCTTTCTCAGCCTCATGAGTTGTTGGGATTACCAACATATACATACCATTGTGCCTGCATCAAGGGAATTTCAAGTAAGGAAATTCTAATAATATCATTAAGATCTCTGAAAAACTCATTAAAATGCTTCCCCGAAGTGCTCCCTCTAGAGCTTCAAGCAGAGGCTAAGTCAGTTAGATGGCTACTGGAGTATTAGCCAATCAAGCCCATTCCTTCCCCTTATCTCTTGCTCCTTCCCCGACCTCATCCTTGGAAGATTCAGGGAGAGAGGAGAAGTGAGTCCTGGAATCAAGAAGAAAAACATCATATTCTCCTTCCCTGTAAAGGAGGCATCTCCAGTGTGACCAAGAAGGGACAGCAGAGAGGGTTTAACTGAAGTCGTGTTTGTTGTTATACAGGAGTTGAACCAAAGTTACTTTTTATGTCTAAAAGTGAACACATGACCTTTTTTACTATCCGAGAGCAGCTGAAGTAGTGCTGAGACTCTGCCTGGACTTCCCTGAGGTCAGGAAGAAATATTCCCACAGAAGAGTTTTAAAATCCTGCTACATCCTCAGAAGCAGCTCTTGCAACAGAACAAGAATGTGAAGATGTTGGTTACCCCAGAGTTACCCACTGTCTAATATAGACCTGCTTCTAACATCAGGAGAGACAAAAAAAAATCGCTAATGTTTCCTACTTATTCCAATAAGATGGTCACAATTGACTATTTCTCCACACTGAACTAATTACTAAGGGGGCTGAGGGTCTGTGAATAGTGCTAGAGCTAAACAACAGCCTAAACACAGAGTAAGTCCCTTTGACTTATGCTCACATCTTTCTGCAACATTATATGGAAAATGTTTTCTTGGTTACAAAAATCCTCAGATTTCATAGGATTTCATTTCTTGTAACATATCCAAGAAACAATAAGTTTTTGACTTTTAAATGACACCCATCTGTTCTTGGATGTGTTGATTTGTTGTCTCAGCTCAATACTTTGTGTAGACTCAAACTCTATGGAGTTAGCTAGAGCAGCGACCACTATTCAAGGACCCACAAGCAACCAGCCTTATCCCCACTTTCACACTGTCTACCCCACCCTAACTTACATCAAAAACCTTGAAAAACAATTTAAGTATAAGTTACAGCCAAAGGGTCATCCCTCCTGCAGAAAAAAATTTCAATGTAAATAAAGCACAAAATATTACTATCAAGCCTACGTATAGGAACAGTATTGATGAAACCATTCAGAAAATGTGAATATTCTCTAAACACAACCCACCCAGGTTGACAGGAGAGCAAGTCATTTCAATTATATAAACAGTAAAACTTGCTAAACTTTCTTGCCAATAGATAATTACAATTTAGAAGAATTCATTTCACATTCTTATTCTCTGGGATTAAATGTAATTGTCTCGGCAAATTCTCATGAATATTGCATTAGCAAAACCAGCAGTCATTTCACTGGACATGTGTGGATCTCTCTGCATTGTATCTTCCTTGAAATGAATAACTGGCTCACACCATCATTTCACAAATCTATTATGAGGGTATCAGTAATGAGCCATTTATAATTTAATGAAGTCTTTCCATGGATTCATTAAATAAATAGTGACAAAAGTAATTATTGATTTTTTCACAAAAGCTCATTTCTGAATAAGGATTGTAATATTAAAACAAGTTAAAAGGAAACATCACAAAATGTGACCCTGGGAAGGTACTTGAAAGTTCTAGCAGTGGCATCATGGTTTCAAGTACTAACACCATCTGAAAGCCTTCTATGTGCTAATATAATGTAATCCACTGTTTTCTGTCCTCTTCTCTGGGGTGGCTGTGTAGAAGTGTTTGGCACAACTATGTCCAGGAAAAAAGACCTACAAAAAATGGAATACGGGGGGCTGGAGCAGTGGCTCGGCGGTTATGGTGCTTGCCTGGCATGCTCAAGGACCCAGGTTGGAACCCCAGCACCACGTACACAATGAAGTGCTGGAGCAACAAAAGCCACATGAAAAACTATATGAAATTTATTCTCTCTTTCTCTCTCTCAATGTCCCTCTCTCTTAAAAAAAATATTGGAATACTGCCCCCTTTGTTTACTGCGCTCCTGTAGAGTAGATAACCAAGCCTGCAGGAGGGTAATGTTGCTATCTGTATAGAGTCTCTTGTACTTAAAGGAGCTATTGCCTAAGAAAAAAAAATACTATCTCCAATGAATATTTGATGGGAAAATGGATAGAGAGTAGCACTTAACAGGAGGAACAAGCATACAACTCAGAGTGGCATGTAGGAAACAGGGGCTTGTGTTTTGTTCTGCAAGCTTCTCTTGTGCATCACAATATAGACCCATGCTCCAAGATTCCACTTGGTACAGAATGAGACAATGCTTTCCAATATGCTCCAAGACTGTGCCCATATCTGAATACAGATGACTCCCATGGTCCAAATCTACTCCATCGATTAAAATCGGAATTGGATTCAATGCTATATGTTGTTCCTCCACAGAATAATCCTCAGCAGGGAGCAAAGGTGTCAAGGCATGAACAGGAACTTGGACTGCAGTCACTGATGCTGGAGTGGAAAAACTGCAGAGACTGCCAGAGAGTCCCCTGTTTTCCCATTATAAAACACACACACTGATGTACTCCAAATACTTTCCAAGTGCTGTGGAGGCCCTACTGGTGGGTAGGACCTATGTTTATCAATCTGGATGGTCTGTGATATCAAGAAGTGATTTTAGTGCACTGTTTTAACCAGGAACCTGCTCCCCAAAACACCACCACTCAAAATAAGGAGTTCTTTCTACCTTCCCATTTTCCCCACTAAACAGTACCCTTTTTTGTTCATTAATCTAATAAGTAAAAATTGCATATTTAATAGGTACACTATGTGTGAGGACAATACAAACATGCAAAGTGCATTCTTTGTATTTGGGGAAGCTTTCAATCAAATTGGGAAGATAAACGATGCAAGGAAATATTCATGCCCACAAAATAACTTGAGGGTGTGGCAAGAAGGAGCAAATGTATGAAGAGAGGGGTCTGCAGGGTCTCAGGAGACCTCCCAATAGGCATCAGGAGAAAGTTTGCATTGGGACAGCCATTCCACAGCCAGTGGGGACCAAAGTGGCATTCAGAAACATAAAACTCATGCTCCTTCTATCTTCCACTCCTCTTTCCAGGCCCTACACATCAGGGTACTTATGGGATGCCAGGCCTTGAGCTATATACAATGCATTTCATCTCTAGTACACCTAAAACTCCCAGCACACCCAACATGTAAGCTCCGTCATCTCTGTCTCCTAGGAGCACTTAAACAATTGCCCTAAGTCACATAGCTAAGAAGTATGGGCACTGCAGTGTGACCAAGTTGGTGGGACTTTCTTAAAAAGAAGGACTTCAGCTGTGTCAGAGTTCCAGGAAACGTTCTTAAAAACCAAGGCATCTTCAGAGACTGAATCAAGAAAAGGGTAACCACAGAGGCTTTCTTTCTGGATAATTACATTTCACAGCGCCAGAGAACAGAAGTGGGCGAGGTCCAAGGAGATATCACTGCAGAAAGACCTCATTTAAGGGTGACATTTTTGAAAGACCAGCATCTTCGTTTTCCCAACAAATCTTCATTGAGAATAGTATATGTCTTTCTAATTCCACAGATACTTTAGGTTCGTGAGACTATTCTGACAGCAATATTACCCTCCTGGAGGCTTGGTCATCTCTTGGTCCTGCAAGTGTCTAATAAAGCTTTGTAAGCCAGCAACAGTCCTCCCTCACACAACTGCCTTAGGGGTTAGTTCTTAATGTGCCTGCTTTACCTCCTTGAACATATTAAAAACAGCCTGGGGTAGGAAAAAAGACTAGCTTATTAATCACTGTATCCTTCACAGCATTTAACTCACTGCCTTTTTTAATCTGTAATTTCCCTAAACTCTTTCATATTCAATTTTCCTTTTTTAATTGAGATATAATTTGCATACAGTATCATAAAATGTGCCCTTTTGAAGTATACAGTTCAGTGATTTTTTTAGTATATTCACTAGGTTGTGCAAAGATCTCCACTATTTAATTCCAGGAGATTTGCATTACATTGCAGTTTTCTTTTGTAATAAAGTAGGTAAAGTTCCTAACACACTTAATGATTACACAGCACCTGTAACCTATTATGATTACTACCATGACTATCGCTGTTATTTTTTTGGAAAACCAATGTTTAGCTTGATAGTTGGTTGATGAAAGTTTGTTAAAACAATGATAAAATTATACAGCCACTGCAGTTTTGCTAGAAGACGTAATATCTTATTAACCTTTCCAAGGACATGTGAGGCAGTTAAACTATTTTATGTGTGAGGAAGCGAAAATTCACAAAGGCTGAGACGCAAGTCAGAAATTTATCTATCGCTTGGCTCAAGAGAGAATATTCTAGAATCTAATTGTGATCACATGTGGGATAACCTGTTCCAGCATTGGATGTACTGAAGCAGAGACTGCTTGGTGATTACACAAACTCCTTGTTCCCTCCCATCTCAAAGACAAGGTTCAAGGAAAAGTCTAAATGTAAGAGAAGGTGGTTAGCAAGGAAAAACAATAGAAAAGAAATTACTAGTTGAGTTTTAAAGAATGAATCAAATTCGTTTTCAATGAATCTAATTTGTTTTAAACAAATTAAATTTGAATTTGAACCTCCACTAGATTTTTTTTTCAAAATTTACAAAATAGATGAACTCTAGAATTTTACTGTGTTTTAAAGTCTGAGAGTCTCTGATTTCAGAGGGGGAAGAGAATATCCCATTAGGGTAACAAACCAGTGATCTGTGGGGCCTTCTGAACCATCTGTATTCCTTCCCAAGAAATTATAACCCCTTCCCTCAGATGGATGGAACAATAGTCCTGATTAACAGGAACCTCCCCCTGGTCGAGTATGTAGAACTTGATGGTTTAAGTGAGAAAAAAGATCGATGAATTCTCCTGAACCAACAGATAGACACTGAGCTCTAACAACAATACCATCATCCTTCAGAGCTTCAATTCCCTCAAATCATCTCTCTACATGAAATTAAATCAGGCGCTGGAGTGGTGGCTCGGGGGTTACGGTAGGTACCTGCCCAGCGTGAGCGAGTACACAGGTTCAAACCCCAGCACCCATGCACAGCTAAGTGTCAGAGCAATGAAAGCCATGTGAAAAACTCAATAAAAATTGATTCTCTCTGTCTCTTACTGTCCTTCTCTTTAAAAAAAAAAACAACAAAGAAATAAAGAAAGAAAGTAAACGAAAAAGAAAGAAATTAAATCAAGAATCAAATAGTGCTGGGAAAGAGTTAAATTGCTTAGTGACTGACTGGTGTATCTTTGAATGATTTGAAAGGCCAGAGTTGGTATTTTGAGATCATCTCTGATTTGTTTATTTCAGTACTTGAGTCAAAACTAGACTGTTCTTTATACTGGAAGGCCTTCTAGTATGACTATGAAGTTTTCCAATATGGTTTTTCATGATACTCCCCCCATTCTAAATATCACACCTATGCATTATACTCTCACAACTGCAGAATGAAATAAAGCTAATTTATCCTCTTGCAAATCAGAGTCATCTCTTTGAGAGCCCTGATTCTGTATCCCTATCTACTGAAACACCAACCACCAAGAAGTAGGAATACTAGTCTTTAAATGTGTTCCTTCTATGTAAAGAATGTGTTCCCTTATTAAGTTTTTCTTTCCTAAAAATCAAGGAGCAGTAATAAAACAAAATACAAAATGGGCATAGACTTGGTGACCTGTGTGCCATTCTCAATTTCTCACAGGTAGCACACTTCTGGTGTTGACACTTAGCCTAGTATCCTGGCATCATTACAGATTCCTAGGGTTGCTGTGTGGAGTTCTCAGATCCACACTGGCTGCATTTAAGTCATGTCCAAAGTACAGTGAGTGGTCTGCTCAGATATGGACGAATTTTGTTGTTTTTAATGTTTTCTGATTTTTTAAAATTGTTGTTGCTTTAAAAATCCTTGATTAAGCGTTAAATTCGCCTTGTTCACACGGGATGGTCATTTAGGAAACTATATGCAATAAATACTATGTTTCAGGTGCTGATGAAAACCACAACCTTTGTTTTTCTGCTTCTTTCTGATTCCTTGTCTTTGGGCCATTACACTGCTTATTATTAACCTCCACCAGGAACTGGACAGAGAAAGAGCATTCTATCAATTCTACTGTTTTTGGCATTTCTATGTAAAAAGGTTTTCCTATAAAAGAGATCTGTATTTATTTATAGATTTCATTCATTTGTTGTATCCTAGAACCATCATTTTTGTGGAGAACTGACTATATAATTACAGTCTGACCATAATGTTCCAAATTTCCATAGCTCAGAGCCCAACATTTTTCAGACGAATAGACAAAATATCTTTGGATGGTGATTTCTGTCCTCTGCATGGTAAATGTCATTTCAGTATCTAGGTTTCAGGTAAAACAAAATTAACATTTTTAAGTTTTTTAAATCTTAAAAAAAACATGAAAACATTTCGAGAGATTAATAAATTATTTTAAATTTATCAGTTGATATAAACTACATACAGTCATTTGGGATTGGAGGATTCATTTGGGTGGGATAACCTTTTTAAAAAATTCTGTTGTGAATTGTGGCTTGCAATCAAAAAAATAATACAGAGGTGGTGCTTTCAGTGTGTTTGAAAGACTGACTTTCTTATACTACTGCCTCGCCTTTCACAATCCACAAGCCCTAATTTGAAATGGATTCCAGAGCAGCTGGTAATGCTGCCCTACTCCTTTCTTTTTCTTTTTCTTATTGACTTGTAGAACAGGACTACATGCCTGACATCCTTAGAAAAAGAAAATGTGTGCTTGTGGGCATAGAAAGGCCATCACCTACCTGTTTTGTATCAGCAAGTCTCTATTATACCAGGAGTGCTAAGTGGTAATTCCCCTAGCCCTCATAAGCAAATCTTTGCTGATGTGTGTAAGTCTGGCACAACAGAATTTTCGGAAGAGAACAGAGGCTGAAGACTGAATCTTTAAGTGATTATTACCTCTCTTAATCTTAAGAAAACAATGCTATTGCCATACAAATAATCAAGAAATATTTATCAACTATCTTAGCTGCAATGCACTTCACAAAACACTAAACCTCTTTTCCCCATCAACCAAAAAATTTTAAATGTATTTGGTTGGGTTGTATACATATGCATACATTGATTTCCCTCTCATGTGATTTTCCTGCATAACTGACATGAAAATCTTGGAACTTCCACATTATAATAAGTCTAGTATTCACCCATATTTATTTATTTACTCTTATTTACTCATTCAGAAAACACGAACATTTCGATGTACTCCTGGCTTTCTGTTAACTTTGAGAAAGGGGTGGTTAACAAAGCTGCAATTATGAAATCTACACCTCATGTTATTTTTTTTCACATTAAAATTTATATTAGTGTACAATGCATAGCAAGTATCACGAAGGCAAAGAGTAGAGTGTCATGAGAACTGAGTGATAAAGCAAAGCCTCTTTGAGAAGGTGAACATGAACAGAAATCTCTAATGAATGCAAAAGTTTTCCAGGCAAAGAAAACAGTATATGCATAGTGTAAAGGAGAAAAGGTATGTAAGTATAAAGACAGATGCTTTTATGGACAAATGCATACACCAATACAAATGTACAGACTCTTTAAAAATACAGAGATGTAAATTATATATGATTATACGTAAGTATTATCCAGAAAATTTGTCTGGATATTATTTGTATGGATGGCTATGAACATTTTTAAAATTTTTCCAATCTAAAAATTGAAAATAGTTTATATAAACATAGAACATAACAGTATGCATCTTGACATTCATCTAGTTGTTTGTTCCTGTCATTCGTAAATGTGTTTTATGAAATGCAAGGTATAAAATTCTTTCTGAATCAACAGGGACTCACCACATTTTCCAAAAGTCATTTACTTTTGCAATGTCAAAAAATGATTCATCATTCTATGCTTATATTTCAAAGCTAATGCAACATGTTTAGCTTCTTTGTGGGTTGAAATGTCTGGTTAACTTATTTCTCTAGAGAGCCCTTTTATCTGAAGATGTAGCAAGAGTTCTTGGTATAATTTCCACCTTAGAAATACTGTTTGAAATCACTTGACTAGTTTTTCAAGTACTTTCTACAAATTAGTTAAAGAATAAAAAGCTTTAACCTATAACCCTTTTAATTCACTGTTCAGATGGAGAAGCAGATGAACAGGGTTCAATGCCCATGTCCCAAAATGCAGTGTTTTGGGAAGCAAATAATACGTCACTTCAAACAAGAGAAAGGTTCTTCATCCAACTCTCCTTCCAGAAAAATGTCAAATCAAGGAAGTCAAATGCGAATTAGCCCTGCAATATGGCCAACAATTCAGAATCCAAAAACCCCACGAAGTGCTCGAATTCGAACAACCCAAGGATATGCTGGGTATGCTTGAGATAGAGGCTCATTTCCATTATCTCCAGAGCAGTAACCCCTGAGGACTTCCCGAGGCCTCCCTTCTCACTGTTCACCTGGAAGAACCAGAGACTATTTTCAGACTTGTGGCTATTGATAATAGAGCAAAGAGAACCTGAGGAATAATTACCTGGACAAAGTCAAATGAGCAGCCACCTAACCCAAGAACCCAAGCTCCTCATCTCCCTCCCTCTCTGCAATGCCACACCAGCCTCTCCTTTCCATCTCAGGACCTTGGCTGTTCTGCCTGGTTACCTCTTGCTTTCCTCATCCCAAAATCATGGTCTCTTATATTTCACCCAAAATAGTTGATCCTCTGTATTTGGGGGGTGGTGGCTGCTGAGAGCTTTAGAGTGGATCTGGTTACTGAATCTTTTTAATGAAAGGACAGTACTCTCTGGGAAAATACATTTTTGAACCAGAAACTCCTCAGTAGTTGCCCACTGGCATACAGGAGATACCTAATTAAAGGTCTGTGCTGATGCCAGTTGAAAAGCAAGCACTGTATGGGAAGGCCATGTTTCATTGATGAACAGAATTCTTTGGTGGTTATCTCTGATGAATCTCTAAGTACTAAATATTACTGCAAATTACTATGCAGTGATTTCATATCTCACTTACACACTATTTCCCTTGCCAACTATGTCCTATCAAAAGGAACACAAACCAAACCTAACTGAGGGGGTAAAAATGCACTGAGAAATTAATCACAAATATTGTTACAAAGCCAAATAGAAACCATATCTAACTTAGTCACTAATTTGTAATATCAGTGCCAACACTTCCCAAATGTAAGTGTCCACTCAAGATGGGCAGTATTTGACAGCAGATGCATGATGACGATGGACACTTTCTTTCTTGCTACATGCCAGACATTCACTGTAAACATTGTACAGGAAAATATACAGGGGCTGGAGTGATGGCTCAACGATTACAGTGCTTGCCTGGCATGCAAAAGGACATGGGTTCAAATCCCAGCACCATGTATACAATGAAGTGTCAGAGCAACTAAGGCCACATGAAAAGCTAAATAAAATTGATTCTCTGTTTCTCTTTGTGCTCCTCTCTCTCTCTTTAAAAAAAAAGAGAAATAATAAATATGAATATATGTATTATTATTTCATTTTAATTGATGAGCTTTTTGGTTTAATTATTTTCCCCAAATCATGTGTCTGATAAGTATCAGAGCTGTGATTTGGTTCTAAGCAGCCCGGTTCTAGATTCCCTGTACTTAATCATTTGTTTTTCTTGGTAGGTCCAAGGTGCTTGAAGAGATTGCAGTTTAGATGTAGTATTAGTAAACCTCTTGGAAAGAGAAAGACACTGACATCCTCACTATACTATATACCAAGAATATATCAAGTATTTTCAAACCTCCACTCCACACACAATAACTATAGCCATTCAGTCTCCATGTTGAGGAAATTTGAAATTCAAAGCCAAGAGATACTTCTCGGAAGTCACACAGCTAAAACCCAATCTAGGTTCATACAGCCCAGGCCTGTCTGGTTCCAAACTAGTATTTTTCAACCATTTAAAAATTTCCTCCCTCTGTACATGCTTCAAGATCCTTAGACGTAGAGGATGTGATGTGTAAGTACCTTGGGCCTCTAAGCCCTTATCATTTTATGAAGGTTATATTCTGACAAATTTGCCAAGATGGAGGTAGGCTGAGCCCAGCAACTCTTTTTTTAATGGGTATTAAATTAGACCAACTGTTCAGAATTGCTACTAGGCTAAATCTTGGCCAGCATTAAGATCAGGACAGATTTTCTCATACTTGGGAGAATCCTGGGACTAGAAATGGAAGCACAATATCCTTCAGGTTTAATTAAAATTTTGGAGGGCCACCAGATGCTGAAAGACTGCATGGGAGGAACACTTGGAGGAACAGAGTGTCTCTGCTGTGCCCCACTGTCCATACTATTGCTTTCTCCAGTAACTTTTATTTTTACAGCTAACCGATTTCTTAACTCATTTTTAGCAGTGGTTACCATGTTGGAAAGATGTCTTAAACTTCCCATCAAATGCAATAGAATGTATTATAATTATGACAAGATTAGTCAAGGAGTTTTGGCTAAATAAAACTTGGGACTATCACAGGCAAGGAATTGAGAGATTTAGGTATAGTTTCCCAAAGGCAATAAACTTCAGAAAAAAATACCAATAACTTTACTGCAATTAAGATATTCCAAATATCATGGCAGACAATCAAGTAAATACAGTTCTGAAATTTATAATACTTTGAATCCAAAAAGTAATTGTGTATGATACTATTACTTGAAGCTTTTAAATGGCTTAAGATTACTGATACAAACCACCATTAACTACTTATTATAACAATAATAAAAATAGTGTAATATTCAGAATTTTTGATATTTTAAATATGAATTGATCCATTGGGAAGTATTTTTCTAATAAAATTTCTTAGTTAACCTAGTTGATTCTAGGTTATGGATACAAATGTCAATATTAGTCATATTTTTCTTTCCCATTTAATCCCTTCCTTAAAAATGTAATGACCAGGGCAGGGGATATAGCTCAGTGGTAGAACACTTACCAAGCATGTATGAGGTCCTGGGTTTGATCCCCATACTGCAATTGAAAATATCTATAGACAGACAGACACACACACACACACACATGTATGCAGACACACATGACCAATTCTCACCACTTTTAATACTCTTCTTCCCTGAATATTTTTCTACTTATAAATTGAAGTTCTTCAAATTATTTCATTTTTATATTAATGGTTTGAAATCTGCCTATCAATCATCATCATCTTCCCCCCCAAGCTTCTAAGCATCGATATAGAATTTAATGATATCACTTTTAATCTGAGTTGATTGTACCCAAGATGCTACTACCTAAGACTGTCAGTTCTAAGTGAATACTTCATGTGAGAAATCATAAAGATAATACCAGGGCTGCCCTGGAAAATGAACAAAAAAATAACCAAAACTCTTCCTCCTGAAGCAAAGAACATGCTTTGATGTCAACAATAACAACAACAAAGTTAGAAGGGTATTTAATATTGGCTCTGGTTGCATTCCAATTAACAACTAATAAGAAATAATCTATGATTAACTCACAAAATTCAACAATTACTTTTAATGATGGATGAATATGAGATGAGAGATACATTTAAGGTTGAACTAAGATGGAACAAATGTGAACCCAGTACAATTGGTTTGATAACATTAAGCTTTTCATAAGCTTTCTTAGTCAAAATCAAACCACTCCATATTCCTTTGAAGTAATAACAATTTTCTGCTTTAATTAATTCTATCAGCTGTCTCAAACTTTGCTATTACATTTTCATACAAAATGTTGTAAGAATTATCAGAGGTTTCAATATAGAATGCTTAAATTTAATCTGTAAAATTATTTCATAAATGTAAGGCTATCAGTATTTTATTTTGTGCTTGTTTTTAATGAATCATGGACTCACTGTTTAGCTGAATACATCATAATGTCCAATCTATGCTACAAGAGGTGAACTATTTTAATGCATTTTTGATTAAGTGACTATACCGACATTAGCACAGACCACAAAATATACTCCTTATGGAGGGCGTGTTTATAGGTAATGCATACAATATATGATTATTGATACGTTATTAAGGCAAAAATTGGCAATACTCAAGTTTTCCATATATATGTTCAACAAGGGAGGCAATACTATCTACAATAATTTTAACTTAGCATTCTTTGGAAGAACATACATAGTTTTGATATCTTAAATAAAACACCCTGGAAATAGTTATTGCAACAATGTCTTTAATCCTTAAAGTGACTATTAGGGACACTTAAAATTTTTTTGTTATTATTCAACTTCTTACTATTCTTAGGATTAGTCCTGCACAAACATGCACAAATACTGTTACATGCTACTTTCTAGAGCATAATTATCCTGTACAAGTACTATAACAAAAATGTATGGAAATTGTTGATCTCTTTAAAAAATACCTATGCAGGTATATACCTAGCTAATATTCACATATTATTACAGAGTTAAACTGAGCTAGGCAGTTAATAAAACTAGTAGGAATATAACTTCAGAAATTACGAGGCATAAAAGACTCTTGCCCTAGATAACTTATGTCCAAGCTATTAATAATGTTGATAATGATATTAATAATAAATCCTAAGTGCCAATGACTACCATCTGTTTCCAGTTTAATCATTTTTAATATAGCTCTGAAGACAGAATTTGACCCATAACAACAAAAAGATATTGGCTGAATATTGACTGAATCCTCACTTCAACTCTGGGAGGCAGATACTACTATTACCTTCATCTGATAAATAAGGAAACTGAAGCATTAACGTGTCACTTGCCCAAAGTAATTTGGTAATCATTCAGGAACCAGGATTTGCATCCAAATTTGTCTATCTACAAAGTATGTGTTCTTACTACTGACTTATATTGTGTTAATGTAAAAACATTCAAGGAATAGGCAATTCCCAATTATGGAATCTGTTTTAGAATATAGAAAATTGATAGACAACCTATAGCTTCATAAAATTAGAGCTTCCTTATACATTGACCAGTGAAATGTGATGTTCACACAAAACCCCACAAACCAATGTATTTATATTATAGTCACAGATTCATAAATCCTAATCAACATGGTCTCTACATGAACTCAATAGCACATAGATGAATAAGTTACTATGGTGGAGATGGCTGTGCAGGGAGTGCCACTTGTTATGTGACACTTTATATAACAATGGATTTTCCTTAATAACTCTGACATAACTATTAGTAAGATCATTTTACAGATGAAGCAATGTAGCACAAATTTACACAGCCACCAAGTGCGAACCTAGGACTGAAACTCATCTGGTCATACATGGTATGTACAACTGGATAAGGCACATCCCCAAAATTCTGAAATGTTTTAAAATTACTAAACTTATCAATATATGTCATTAGGTCAAATGAGGAAAACAAAAAGCATCATCAAGATAAATGCTAAAGGTGTTTGGTAAATATATATATATATATATATATATATATTTTTTTTTTTAAGAGAGAGAGAGGGATAGTGAGAGAGACATGTGGCTTTTGTTGTTCTGAGACTTCATTGTGTACATGGTGCTGGGGTTTGAACCCGCATACACGCACATGCCAGGCAAGCACTGTAAACGCTGAGCCAACACACTAGTCCCTCAATATGTATTCTTGATTTTTTAAAAAATAGCCCAGTAAAAAAAAATAAAAAAATAACCCAGTAGGAACTTTCAATCACTAGAAAAAGAACAAAACCAAACCTATCTTTAGTCAACCACCAACATCATGCTTAATACTAAAAGCATTTTCATTAAAATAAGAAATAAAATTTGCATTATCATCTGCATTCTCAGCTTTGTTTTAGTTATATCAATCAATGTAATATGACTGGAAGTAGAAATAATAGGGCAAACTATTGAAAAAAAGAGGAAACCAATCAGACACAACTAGCTACTAACTGAAGTCACACTGCAGGCTGAAAAGCAGCCTCTTAAATGATTTGAAGGTCAGAAAACCATTCTAACTAAACATGACATAATGAAGCATAAACACAGATATTTTCATAAGGAAAAGCAAAGACATTCTGAAAAACACCTTATAAAAAGTAAAATATGAGTTTAAAGAAAGTATATGCACATTTTTTGATAAATGTTTTAAAATATAGCCTCTGGGTGACAGGTAAATTCAGGTCTATGATGTTATTTTCTCTTTGTGTGCTGAATACTTTCCATGGCAAGAATGGACAATGGAATCCTGCAAATCAAGAGGACAGCAATTTCTGTCTCTAGCGCAGTTTACAATCTTGAACAAATTAACTCCTCTCATCTCAGTTTCCTCAGTTAGTCCAACACCTTCATTTTCTTAGATCTTTCTTTTCAAGTTTATAATTTTTCTATGCTCCAGTGTCTTCTCACTTTTCACAAGCTTCAATATATTTCAATTTATAATAGTTCAATTTGTGATAATTATGATTAAATAATAAATAAACATTTAGCAAAACCACAACAAAATATATAACTATAATTTTAAAATACTTCCTGCTTCCTTTGAGGTTTAAAATTGTTTTTTTGTCTAGGTTATGGGATTCTCCTAGATTCACTGTACTGTTGGATACTGCCTTCCTTTAAGGAATCCTTAAAGATAAGAAAGAAAGAAAGAAAGAAAGAAAAAGAAAGAAAGAAAGAAAGAAAGAAAGAAAGAGAAAAGGAAAACAAAGCAACCAACTCTGACTTCTTTCAGAGTGCTGAGGAGCCTTCACAGCAATTATTGCTATCAAGTCTGGTGAAGACCCTACCTTCACAGCTGATGTTTTCTATCAAAATTGCAGCTACACTTGCTTTGACTGAGGTCAGGGGACTATACTGACATAGTGGAAATGTATCCAGGGAGCAATCGTTCCCTTTTATTTGTAGAGTGGGTTTATTTTCATTTATTGATGTCGCACAAAATGATGTTTTCTAAGTTTCTGCTGTAGATAGCCCATGGAAAAATAAAGGCAGTAATACAACACAAAGGAAGAATATATTCTGTATGATTATACCAACAATGCTTTCAATTTATATGCAATTAGACTTCCATAATGTCGATGTGGTTAACACAACAAACCTATGTTTATTATGTACAAGGGACCTTTGCAGAGCATAAGGGAGCTGTCATAAGGACAAGAGAGTTTCTTATCCTTCCTGTCCATCTCAGGCTGGTATATAATGCAAGAAATAAGTAGGACACAGAGAAAAGCAGTAATCATCACCAAGAGACATCAGTTATGCCTTCACACCCAGAAATGAAGAATAATGAGAAAGTGGACTCATCATTTGCATAACCTTTAACATAAAACACAATTCCGAGTCTCATTCTTTTCTCAACTCTAGATATGGTATACACATGTGTATGTATCTGCTTTCTCAGGCAATAAACACTTGATAGAAGATGGCATGTAAACGGAGGGGCCAATTCTAGCATCTCTTTATCTTGTTTCTCTTTTTTCCTCTATAATTTGACAATAGTAGTTATCAAATTCAATTCATCAATGAAGCAGAGCTGAATATCGCCCCTGCCCCCCCAGGTTTAATATAGATGACAGAATAAGTATTATAATCCTGAACATTACCAGTTACACATTTTTTCCTATTGTTTCCCTACTGGTAGTTTAACAGATTAAGAGAATGAACATAAGTTGAGTTTCCATTATACATATGTATATTCTAAAAGATAAAACTGTCAAATCCTTCACCTGTCATTTCCTTTCCCCAGACTTATGAACTGACTTTCATTAGATATAATGCTTTATTTCCAATTTATTTGCTCAGACAACTTAAAGCCTTATGCTGTACACAACTACCTAATTTGGAGACCATAAACTTAGAAAACGTTAGGCTTTCTCCTGGTCTGTTATTTTAAATTGTTTAATGATACGCCGGGAGCAACTAGTGAAAGAAATGGGGCAGACTTTGCCAGCAACTCGGAAAATATTGAATAATAAAACAATAAAACCCTACAATTTGGGAGATGTTCTTCAGCCTAAATTTTCACCTAATGCAGGAAGCTATTTTAAAATCTCCCTGTTTTAACTCCCACCAGAAACATGCCAATGATGCCACTACTTCTGAGCAACCTATTAATTTAAAAATCCTTTTGAACCGAGAGTTACCCCTTTCACGAGACTGCACGATGGGTCATTATAGTGTCATCTGTGCCCGTTTTCCATATGACAATGCTTCAGTTTTCCAGGCCACTTTCTCCATGTTCAACTCAAGCTTTCTACTGGAAAATCGTCTTCCATTCTTTATCAATCGCTACCTGAAGCTTTTTCTGACCATTTGTCTTGCAGATATACAGTCTGTTAACAAGCTTAGTTTTTTATTTTAAGAGAGAGAGAAAGAGAAATTCAATTTTTATTTATTTTTTCAGCTGGTTCTGGTTTCTCTGGTTCCTGAGTATGCTAGGCAAGCATTCTAACTGCTGAGCCACCACTCCAGCCCATAAGCTTAGTTTCTAGTGGATTTTTTTCCAGTACTGAAGTGCTGGAGATCAATCCCAAGGTCTCACACACGCTAGTCAAGCACTCTTCCCTGAGCTACACCCCAAGCCCTTCTAGTGGGCCTTAACATAACACACCAGCTTAAACACAACATGCAGCATGGGGGACAAGTAGTGCAGCACTTTTCTTAGTTAAGACACTCTTCTTGCATTTGCATTGCCTGAGTTTTGTGAATAGCCAATCTGAGCTTTCAGTAAATTAAATCCTCAGACCTTTGTACACCGTTCAGTAGCTAGTTATCTTCCTTGTACGGACTTGTGTGGAAGTGAAAATGCAGTGATGGGACTCTAACCACACCCTCTAGATCTCCCATCTGGGCTGCCTTTGCTCCAACCTTGTCCTTCATCCAAAATGCTTCTTTCTATCTCTGCCATGTGATACACAGATTCTTATGTATTTCCTGGGCTTAATCTTCCTGGGATCCATATTATCCTTTCTAATGTGAGATCATTCTGATTGATGGAAGAGATAAAATCTCAGTAAGAGGCAAATGATGCAGATTACTTTCTTCACCTGTTACTACACCATTTCATCTATGCAGATTTCTTCCTGAGCTTTTTCCAGTAAGTAAAAACAAGCTCACATTACATAGATGCTGTATATTTTGAATTTAGTGTTGATGAATTCACATTTACCAGTTTAGAGCAATTTCTGTCTTGGTATCTCTCTCTCTCTCTCTCTCTCTCTCTCTCTCTCCTTATTTTCATGCACAAGCATCCTTTGAAATACCCTTCTAAGATATTTTGAGTTGTGAACTCTTATGGAGACAGGATTCTATGAGGCTGCAAGAACTTTGTTATAGCTTCATTATGAAGTATAAGACTCAAGGGTCAAATGTGTGGAGAGTGTGTCCTGGTCCCTTATGGGGTAAGACATTGTTGTCTTTACTAAAATTCATAAAAATCATATCTGCTTCAGAGGCTTTGTAAGCATTATATGGTATTTTTTAAAGTTTAATGCTTAAAATAATATCTAGGTCAAATTAAGTATTCATTAAATACACCATTAGTATAAGAATTACACTTTTGTAGATATAAAATGATCACCTAAGGAAATTGGAAATTAGTATATTTCCATTTTTAGGAACACAAGGAATGCAGGTGCCTGCATCATGTCTGTCATCGGTATCTCGTATATATGTCCCCTCTGACTGTTCACAGTTCCACATATTGAAATCCTACGTCTCCTTTGATGCCAATTCCAAATGTATCTCTTCCACATAGTCTTCCAGGAGATGCTTTTCTGAAGCTCTCACTACCATTGGAACTGATTCCTGCTCAGAGAGGATCTTGAAATTATGTGATTTTTTTTTCAACTCACCCCTGAAGCCGCATAAAGCTGGACCACAGTGGGTGCTTCCTATCTATTGGATGATTCAATGACTTAACTTTATCCAGCCAAAATTAAATTTTTTCTCTCTTAATTTTGTATATCACTACTAAAAGTTTCTTCTACTTTTAGGGTTATAAAGCTTTTGGAGCAGATCAATGTCTAATTGATCTGCTCAATGTTTCAGCATATAGTAAAACACTTCAATATTTTTTAAGGAATTACTACCTGCTTTTTACTATTATTATAGTATTTTTTGTGATGAAAGTTTTGACACATATACCAGAAAAAGTATTACTCATAGTTTGCCTCTGTCTGAGACATTTGTCATATAACTCAATGACCATAGTTCTACCTATACAGATATTTACTATCTGCAAGTCCCTCAACTCAAGAAAGGCTATGGGAAGTTTATGTGCAGTTCTAGGAGAATCTCCTGCCTGTATTTTTGTGACTCATTATCCTTGATATTCATATATAATTCATCTTAATATTGAAAAGTGAGGAAGGAGGAAGATCATAATTTACATGAGATCTTGCCTGATACCACTAGTTTGGACTTTTCCCTGAAACACCTAAGTTTTGATTATCGTTACACTGAAATGACTTTATTGGACATTAACCAATAAGTGGTCACACATTATTGAGTATCTTTAAGCATGCAGGAAATTATGTGGAGCGTTATGGAGATACAAATGTAAAGTCCATATAACACAAGTGTGTTGCATATCATTGAAAGGCAATATAGGAGCTGATCCTAAAATTAGTAATGTACAAAAATATACTACAGACAAGGACTGTTCTCCAAATACAACGAATTCTTATATTCAACAATAAAAACCCAAACAACTAGATTAAAAAATGGACAATAGATCTGACCACTTTACCAAAGAAGATATAGAGATGGTATATACACATAAAGATTATCAACATTATACACCCTTAAATAATTGTAAATTAAAATGAGATATCACTATATACCTATTAGAACTGCCAAGATCTTGAACATTTGCAATACCAAACATTGGTGAGGCTATGGAGCAACAGTAATTCTCAATTATTGCCAGTGAGATTGAAAAAGAATGTAGCCAATGTGGAAAACATTTGACAATTTCTTTAAAAACCAAACATACTCTTAGTATATAATCCAGTAATCAAGTTCCTTGATATTTATCCAGTGAGCTAAAAACTCACATCCATCCAAAAACCTGCAGATGGATTTTTAAGACATTTATTTATTATTGCCAAAACTCATAAGCAACCAAGATGAACTTCAGTAGTAGAATGGATAAGCTTGGATACATCTGAACAATGACATGTTAATCAATGATAAAGAAATGGGCCATGAAACCAAGAAAAAGACATGGGGCAACCTTGAATACAAATTACTAAGAAAAAGAAATCAATCTCAGAAGTCTATACACTCATTATTCCAACAATGTGATAATCTGGAAAAGCCAAAATTATGGAGACATTAAAAGGATAGTTGTCAGGACCTAGAGGTGAAGAAGGGATAAATAAACAGAGCTCAGCAGAATTCTAAGACAGTGAAACTATTGTGTGTGAAGCTATAGTGGTGAATATAGTCATTAGACATTGGTTAGAACATGCAGAATGTACAACACTGAGAACAAATCATAAGTAAACTATGAACCTTGGGTGCTAAATACGTTTCCTTTATTGTTGTTGTTCTGAAAATTTTATTTATTTTTTTTATTTTAGTTATTTGTTTTTATGAGTTCATCATCATGTTCTTAGATATTGAAGGAATTTGTTGCTACACACTCATATATGCATAAGCAATGATATTATTAAGTTGAGCCTGATCCTTTCCCAGTAGGTTTATCACTGTCAAGTGTACCACTCTTGGGAGGTTCAGTTGGATGGTGGGGGAGATTTTATATCTCTAGAAGCAGAATTTCTATACCTGGGGAATCTCTGCACCTTCTGCTCAATTTTGTTGTAAGCCTTAAACCACTCTAGTTAATAAGGTTGGGGTTAACCCCAGGGTATGCAGTCAGGCAGGTTTGTTTTCATATCTCACTTACACCCTTTGCTAGTTCTGTGACCTGGAGAGAATCAGTCACCATGTAAGTCTCAAGCCAATAAAGTTTCTTATAAAATATAAACATGTATGCACACACATGATTACATATATATCAAAAATATTAAAATTTGTTCAAAGCAGGACTACAGAAGAAATGAATTTCCAAGAGTGCCCAAATGTTCACTCTAGCTTATAGGATAGTAGCAAGAATCAATAATTCTTGTGGACTGACTCTGATAATGAAATGGTACAAGCAATTTGTATGTATTTCCTCATTTAATCTGCACAACAAGCTAATAAAGGAAAAACCATTATCATCTCCATTTTGTACATGGCTCAAGACTTAACGGTGACTAACTTTCTCCAGGTCACAGAACTAGCATGGGGTATAAGTGAGATATGAAATCAAGCCTGTCTGACTGCATACCCTGGGGTTAACCCTGACCTCCATGACCTATCTTGGGAGAAATGGAAAATTTAAGTGGGCAAGAGTAACAGGAAGAACAATCTAGGTAGGAGAAGTCAGGTTAATTTCTGGAATATGACAACTTTAAGCTTCATTTTTATTTATTATTTTTTCAAAACTGCTAGTGTATGTCCAAGATAAACAGAAACAATAGTGTCATGTCAGATATATATATATGTATATACATATATATATATGTATACATACATATATATATATGTATATACATATATATATTCAATTTATACATTGTCTGATTCAGAAAATGTATTAAGGAGAAATTATCAATCCTGAGATAGCCAATTATATTGTTAATTTTTAATAGTAGTGGTTAGAATTTTTTGCCTAATTGATTTTTTTGTTGTTGTTGTTGTTTTAACCAGGGATTGAACCCAGGGAGGCTTAACCATTGAATCACATCCCAAGCCCTTTTTTATGTTTTGTTTGTTTGTTTAAGACAGGATCTGCTTAAATTGCTTATGGCCTCACAAAATAGCTGAGGCTGATCTCAAACTTGCAATCCTCCTGCCTCAGCCTCCTAAGCCACCGGGATTATATGCATGTGCCACCATGCTTGGCTGCCTAATTGATTTTTGAACCTTCTCAAATGTACCTGAGGACATAGCATGGAATTCTCACAAGGTTCAACCTCTCTCTTGCTGTGACTAACAAATTTTAATCCAATGAAACACATTAATGGCTGAAGAAATAATTAACTGTACCTCTTGCTGGGGTACTGTAAGAAGGTACTCAATTTCTGTGGATCTTCTACTGGTATGTCTACAGCAAGTGAAGTTTATCAGCAAGATTTACGACTGGGTATCAGAAAAATCTAATAAATGGCTTTAGGAAGCTGGAAAAACCCACTGAAGTTAAAGCTATTATCTGAACCTCCTAGGGGTAATTAGAAATAGAACCTCAAGCGCTAAGTCAGCAGAACAAAACACAAATTATCAATTAAAGTCTTTGTATTTGGGGAACAGGTGGCAAGGGAAAGAAGAGACCTGCAATGAAAAGAAATCTTGCATTCAAACATGAGAGCCACAGATTAGACCCTAAAGGCATTTCCAAACTATCTAGGGACTTCAATCAGATCTTGGCTGGTAAGGACACAGGGAGAGGTTTTCAGGGTAAAGTACTAACATTGTTTTGCATATCTGAAAGAGTACCACTGGAAGATCTTCAGATGTAGGGATTCAACCAAGCCAGGGTCATCTTTGCTACTTCTCCATATCTCCTGTACCTAATAGCGAAAGGTATAGGGTGTTAATGGGATATAACCTTTTTTATGGTTTTCTTAACTGAGTCACAAAAATTGTCTACGTTCAAATGCATTTAATGCACATGTTGTGTGACAAGCCTTGGGAATAAAAGGAGCAGACATTTTCTGAATATTTGATCATGATTGTTTTATCAGAATCTAAACACTGTTTTATCAGAAACTAAACACTGAAAGTGAACATGCTAAAATATTTTCAGTCCTAATCCTGCTGCTTTCACGTTGAAAACTGAAGATCATAAAAACAATAAACATCCATTAGATTTATGTTCCTGTCAGTCAACAAAATCTCAAAAGCGTTAGGCAAACTGACAGCAATTTTTAAATCACAAAATTGTTAAGGGTTCTCATTAAAACTCTTTAACCCAGAGATAAGGAGAACAGTTAATAAAGAGAGTTGGGAGGGATATTCCGACCCTGTGCCTCAATTCATAATTTAAATACAGATATAATTTGTGAATAGGCAATACAAGCCTTTGTGTAGTGTGCAGTATACATTTAAGCTTGAAAGGTAAAAGGTAGTGTTTGAAAAATATGTTTTTAATAAAGCATATAAAACATAATAGAAAAATGCCGAAGTAAAGATGGGTTGTAAGAGCAAGTATTCAA